>OX246737.1:26669424-26824424 GCA_945910005.1 Isoperla grammatica
ATTGTTGCTAATGACCTCACTGATGTTGGTCTCCAACCGTAAAGCATCGCTGCGGATCACGTGCGAAGATGAGTTAAATAAAATATCTCTCATAAATAAAACGAAAATACTAGGTTTATGGATTAAAGCAGAAAATACAGCAGAAGCAGAACAAACTGAAATTACTTTAGTTTCGACCCAAAAGATATATATAGTCACGAATAATTATATTATTGCAAATTAATATGGCGTGCAGGACGAATTGCGCCATTCCACATTCAAAATGAAAAATTGTTCTTGCATGAAGAATATCTGGGTGGTTCTACATTGCATTCACGGCTTAATAGTTTCAGTAGGGTAGAGGCCAAATGTGATGTACGGTTAGTTGCTCGCAAATGTTGGTATAGTCATGTTATTAATCGCGACACAGACATGCTTTAAGGTAACTATTTCCTTCGTCGTGCGCGTTGTTCAGCAGTCATCGGAACCTTAGACGAAATTGGCACCAGTTCTAGCTCATAAAGCTGGATCTAAAATTGGCGTATATAACGCTCTAAAATTGTGCAGCTACGTCGTCTTAACTCTAAAACAACATATTGTGATGCTGGTGATCCCGAACGTAGCGCGCCATATACTAACGAGCGGTTACGCCATGCGACACCGACGTTAATCAACATTGGCCCAAATCACGATACGGATGGGTGACCGATCGTGTAAGGGTTTCATTCTCCAAGTTGACTGCCCAAGAGTCAGATCGGTGGAGGAACTTTTTATTAAAGTGGACACATGGTCCATTTCGGTGTCTATATTTGGTAATGTCTGACATGATAGAGGTACGTGCCATTACCGAGCCATTACCAGCAACAAACAATGTATAGGCTTCTCGTGACAAACCTCATATTCAAGTTAGTTTGCATATTGTATAGGATAATCATCCATATTCATGTTATCAATACCTTAGAAACAAATTCGTGAACTTCTCGATATATGGCAATAAATCATTATTCTGTGTCAACAATTTCGTCAAAAACGTCTAGATAATACCAAACAACGAAAAGCAATGCATATAGGGTTCTACCTTTATTTGCTGAGTTGCCTTATTTGAAAATAAACCGAAACTGAGCACATTCAAATTTAATTATTTAGACTAGGACATTTCCCCCGCCACGAACACTATTAATTTTATGCAAGACTAAAGACTATTATAATATTAGGCATAAGACCAGTGAATGCGTTATTTTTGTGAAAGTATGAGTACAAATTGAATCTTTTATAGTAAGTATTTAAATTATAATATTTCATCCACGCAATACGGTATTTCATTGGTCACGTCTATAACGTGCAAACGCTACCGCACTGCTTCCCAGCGGCCGCCACCAGAACCTCGTAGAAGTAGTAGTCAACATCGAAAGTGCTCCAGCGTCGGTCTAGATGGGGTCGGTTGTCTTTGGGTGTGATCCAAATTTCAAAAATCCATCCCGCGGTCAACTTCCGCAATAAAGTTGCGCGGGAAAGTGCTCGAGGCTCGCCGGTTTGGCATCGGCTTCAAACGAGTGACTGAAATACCGACTACGTCAGCGGGGCCCTCTTCAGGGCTTGGAGGAATTCCAAATCATGGTGTTATTTGAAAGAATCGTATTTTTGGGCGACGTACGCGTCATAAAATCGAAATATTTCAAAAGAATTGATTGGTTGATTTGTCTGGATGCGTACATGCTCCCTAATGCCGATATTGGCATATAAATGTGGACCAATATGACTTGTGTATACACAACATACTGTGACATCACAAGTCCCACAGAATAATAATTAAGATGGGAGTAAATAATGAATGGGATTGGTTTGAAAAAGCTCTTAATCTTCTAACAGTCTTTTCACGTACACATATCCATCATGTATTATCTGTGATCGTGATTCCAATCTCGGTCTGCCAATACAATTTTTCTCTTTCACTAGCATCGGATTTTTAAATTAAACCTAGAGCAATCATGAACAAAACTGAACTATCATCAATTATTGACAAATTGAAAACTACCAAACTATTGACAAATACGACAACGAAGATACATTGAATATATCACATCAGTGATCAAACAATTCTAGTGAAGCGGCGACTGCGATTTTTCATTATTTAATACTCATGGTTCCTGGTTGTCAATAATATAACAACATGACAGATTTCTTCGTGAGGCCGAGTGCCTCACCCAGAGAGAACACTATCACTGTACATCCGAGCTGATAGATCTATTCAAAACACTATCAACCGTTATTATTATACGCTTTAACCATGAGGGTATCAATGGCTCCGTAAATTTCAGTCAAACAAAACCCCAATGAATGCCAATATAAATAGCCGTGTCTTTTAACAACAAGACGGCAAACAAAACAAATCTTACGAGACGACATCAGGGCTGGTTCAATGCCAAAGGATGCAACCGTCAACCAAACACACAGCGTCTGGGTGGGTGGCATTTTACTGGGAAATTAATCTTTTAGACCCCCAAGCCAAATCAGTTGTCTGTGCCCAAGCTCTTCACCACACTACAAATACGTAACTCACTAAACGTTTATTTTTTTATGTGACAAAGTTCACATTTCAGTAGTTGTTTGGTGTTTTCTCGAAAAGTTCTTTGTCAAAAAAAACAACCGTAAAGCGTTCGACGTAAAAACAACAAAATAGGCGACTAATCTTTTGATGCAATGCATGACACAAAGAGCTAATGAAGAAGTGAATATATACTGTTTATGACTGGATGGTGGAAGTTCAGGTCGCAGAGAGCCAAAGAGGGCCGGTAAATTCACGACTCCCACATGTGTCATCGGGTGACCTATTCCAATCTCTCCACCCACAGCACAGTATTATAATATGTCGATGATGATACACAAACTACATAGTGTCAGAAAACGACGGGACACAAAGTAGTAGGTCTACATACAAGAAAAAACACACATTTTGGTCTGGCCTCTATAATCTAATAGTAGCCCACAACAAAGAGTTGAGCCGTAGCCCCAATCCCTACCAACGTAAAAATGTTTATCTCTTTCAAGCACACCATGTCAAATAAAGAAAAAGATACATTTTTTAATTCGGTATGTAAGCCAGGAAGGGAGAAGATTGCGCCACTGATGGATCGTAGACCAATAGAAGTGGGTCTGGAGCCGCCAGGGTTATACGGTCTTTGGTCTGGATTACGCGAGACTCTAATTTGGAAGGTTGCTGGTTCGATTCCTGCCACCGGCGATCGCAACTGAAGAGGTTTTCCTCAATCATAAGGTGAATGCTGCGACACAATATAGCTCTTGTACATCATAATATAGCTAGAAGATGGGGACCTCAGGTAAAGCTGGTGTTCACCCTAAACCAAGGATTCCTACGAAAAGTTATTTGTATCTAGGAAGCATTACTCACCGACAGAGGTGGTTGGGACTGTGTGTCGTATCTCTCCAGACTCCTCGTTGTGTAGTCTCCTCTGTCCGAGCCAACCGGGTCTCGAGCCCGGGTCCCGTTGAGCGAGCCATACCCCGAGCCCACGCCCCCACTGGGTGACGTAGCATGGCTGGAACCTCCGCCCGGAGATATTGTGTTCTGCAGATCCGCCAACAGAGCGTCTGAAAGTAAAGATATAACACTTGATATTCCTCATCTCATGTTTATGCAAAGGTGATTATTGAGACGAATTTGTATTCTACACCATTCATGAATCGAGGCACTAGTCTCGTGGGTGTAAGAAGGGCGTACCACGACCAAAATACCAAAATGTCACCCTTGGGGTGATATCTTTCCTAACTGGACTATACGTGAACGACGAAGATTTAGTTTATTGCTTCTTTAACAAAACAACACACGAATTGGCATCGCAATGTCACAAGAGGATAATAATGACATTCAAGGTTGGGAATAAAAACCCACACAAATATAAAGATGTTTTAACACCTGACTAATGTAATGGCAGGATGGTTATGAATGTTGCGTGTACTTGACACATTTCTATGCGGTAGGTAAAAAAAATCAAGGTAAAATACAGTAATGCGTTTGGTGTTAAAGATTGATCCGAAGGGTTAAGAGGGAAGGATACCTCTACGTCAAAAACCGCACAAAATTTTCATTTTAAATTATATCACAAGAATAGGCTTCGAAATCGAAAATCTGAATCAGCAGCGCACTGTGGTTTAGTAAACCCTACACATTGAATGCTCTAAGTCGAGACTTATATTATAATCAGTATGTTTTTTTTTATAAATAATTAATTTTATTACTAATTATCGAATTATAATCAAAATACTACGCTAATGGTTATATTATTCAATTATTATTCAATCTGTAGGGCTTACCAAAGCACAGTGCGCTGCTGATTTAGATTTTCGATTTCTTGTTGCAATCTTGAGATATAATTTAAAAATGAACATTTTCTGCGGTTTTTGACGTAGAGACTACCCTTTGCTCTTAAGTCCTCGTTGTAAACAGAAGTCCGATTGGATTAGTTCAGAGCATCACATTCACAGGTGTTGTTATAAGAGGGGATTTCTCTATCAATGCAGTTATGCTACTGGAGACGAGTGATTTACAAATTATGACGAATGAAAAAACTACTGAAATCCACACCTCGTTCCACACCATATACCCAATGGGAACTGATAGTATAACTATTAATTCGCTCCACTGATGTGGGTTTAGATCGTGGTCAAACAAGAGAACAAGTATTTTTACATTTACACATAAGGAAGGAGTCTGCGTGAAAATATTAAACGTATAGCTCAAGTGTCACTAAGTAAACAACCATCTACAAACGTAGTTTACGAAGTAAAAGCACTGAAGCTGATTGAAGTGGTGTCCGTGATCACTGATCAACGGATACGCATACGGGCAAAAATAAATAAGAACACATCTATATTCGCAGTCCCCAAATATATAAATCTAATAATATGCCTTATAAATGGGGTCAAGGCCAACCACACACTTCAAAAAAACTAAAAGTACGTGGGCACACGAAACTCCAAATTCGGACCGACTGACTGACTGGCCGTCTTACATTTACATACATACAGTCGAATGCATTGACGACTCTCTGCAGTTCGACGCATCGTGTGTACGATAATAACCCAGACATCAACATTGCAATGTATACATCTACTTCGCTCGCGCAATGTGGGCTACAGCCATAGCCATGCATTCTATTAATACATCCCACACTACATTCGCAGCCGCCATGATGACATCACCAAACAACGCGAAGGGCGTGCGAGGAATACCAGAAGGCGTTGAGTGAATGGGCGCTCTTTACCGTGCAACAAGAACATTCAGAGTGCTTTGGAGAATTGGGACTTCGCTAGGATGAGAAATATATAACATGGCCGGGATGCTCAATGTTGGGCTATATAGATTATAAAATTATGTTTAAAAAGCTCCGACGAAGATGGAATATTTGATGGAGCTATTTGGAACATGTGCGGCCTTCTCCCGAGAATAGCAGAAGTCGTGTATTTGTTTTGAATTGAGTATTGTTTACAATTAAATAACGCTCATTTGATACAAGTTTTTTTTTACCTAGAATTTATAATTTATTACTTGAAGTTGAAAGTTAGCCAACTCTGTAGACCACAAGTAACAATTTTCACAAAATATTTCATTGTTGTATGGACGCATGTCATATGTTTTGGGCAATTTAACAAATTATAAGTTCTACATTATCTAAAGAAACTAGCCATATAGGCTATGAACACTGTAAACATGACAAAATGACTAACCGGCGAAACTCACCGAGATTGGCGCAATCCTTCTCTATCGACACGAGGCGTTCGGAATCAAAAGAATCGAGCGATTCTCCAGTGTCGCGATCACCCATCATCGCATAATCGTCTCCTTTAGATTCCATAAACACCCGAGTCTTTATCCGCCGCACAGGATGGATGATGCACTTGTTTGAATAACGTTCGAATAACGTTTGAATAACGTTCCGTCACGCTTTACGTGATGATCTCTACGGTTTGCACAAACCCGACCGAAAGAGCAGTTGGAATTATTCAAGATATGGCACGACCTTTTCTACCTACTACGCATACACGGTTGAAATGTGCTGATAACAACTCTAGCACCCCATCCTGCTTTATCGCAAGTAACGACTACACGATGCCTGAAACACCTTCCTCGTCTGACATTCAATTTGAAGAGTTGTGCAGGATATGCGAGGGTAGAACCGCAACTGCATCCTGGAGATCGCGGTGGCTGTGATGACGAGTGATGACGCGCGCTAACGGAACTGATATCATTTCACCAGACAAGTGTCCACACACAATGCTGCAAGCGAAAGTGTATACATGCAATACACACATTCACAGAAGAACAAAGTAGTTACGACTTGGGGGCAAGTGGTGCATGGCTATATGTAAAGTGGGATGCACTATGCACCGCTTTCACGCTTTTACGAGAAACAATACAAATCTCTTACTTTCAAATCAACAATGATTCCAAATTTAAATACAAGTGGTGGAACGGTGTTCTGGTTATAAACACTCGAAGTATGAGACAAACAAACGTATCACAATTGTTTTTTTTTTTGCCTAACATCTCGCCTGAAACTAAATTATAACTTTATCGAATTAATTAAACTTAAATTCTTGCAAGGAGGGGGGGGGGGGGGGGCTTGTAGACGTCTGTCCCTATTAATCTCCCTCCCACAAAATTTTCACTTTTGTATTTTTGTCAATCGACACAAATACGCTATTAAATAAAATATCGACTTTCTTCAACCAACCTATCCAAACCAAGATAATGGAATCGTATATGCCTGCACTGAATGTATTGTTTTTTTTTTTGTTTTTTTTACCCTACCCCTACTTGTACTTGTACCCTACTTGTACCCTACCCCTACTTTTTTTTAACCCTACCCTACTTGTTCTCCCTCAAATTTCTGTCAGCTTTTGATAGGTGCATGTGTCAACGAACCGTACACCATGTAAATCATCAATATAGCTTGCATGGTTGAACACAAACACCACCGAGCAACATTGGCTCCATCATCAAACAAAGTCAAGGTGAGATGAGTTAGCGGTGCACACACAGAACCATACAGAGATACGCGTTATCTTCTTACTCAACTCATCACTCACACAGCACGATGTTCCGCAAGGTACACTTAGTAGCGCCATACGTTTTAGTCACAGGAGACAAAAGTATGAACCAATTCTACTACCCACGTAGAATATTAGTAAAACATCATGTCCTGTACGCTGCCAAAGAAATCATCCACTTAGCATTAGTTTAAACCAAAGCAGTAAAGCTCTTCATCACTCTTCAGTTGAAGTTGACATCTGTCAAAAGATCGATTTTATTGGTTGAGACCGAGAAGCAAAATGTGTGCTGTATGGTGTGTGCAATGTGTGCTGTGTGCAATGTGTGTTTTTCAATGTGTTTCCTGGAGGCAGAGAGGAAAGTGAAAGCCTATAGTGTTCTTAAACAAAAATATGTTTATTTTTAAAGTTACTTAAAAAAGATTTCAAAAGAATATTCATGGTAAAGATCGGTCATACGAACTATCTTGTAATGTTTTCACAGTGGCAACCAAAATCAAATACAATTCAATAATTTGAATTTTATTGCCTATACCCATACTCAGTCACAGGAATCGATTTTCGGTGGTGGGGGTATATTTTTGCTAACCGTAGTATCAGCAATAATATTGTCAAGTGATCATTCAAATTCGACAACCATTTTGATGAGGTTAACATTTTTACCGAGAGACAGAAATAATAATAAAATAATAAAAAATTGTTTTTATTATTTTTATTATTATTATTATTATTATTATTATTATTATTATTATTATTATTATTATCATTATTTTTATTGTTATTAAATAATAAAATAATAAAATAATTCCAGTGATCTGCGTACGACGAAAATTTTAGATTTGGATTTGCCTACACATAATTATTTAGTAAATACATTGTCGTCAAAATGTATACAAGCAGATCGCAGTGTTGGGAAAGTTACTCAAAAAAATTAACTAGTGACAAGGTCAGGTACTAGGACCAAGTTACCTGACAAGTTACTTGCTCAAAAAAGGAATTGAGCAGTTACTCCAAAAAAACCTTTACTTTTAAGTTACCTACTTTTGAAAGCGGAGATTTGATGGTTTGGTTTGAATAGAGCGACATCAACATACGAATATGTAATATCATGTCATTTGAATTTGGTTTGTGTGTGGATTGGGCTTCCATATGAAGAGGAGATATGAGGACAAAAATAGAATAGGTAAGTAAAGGGATTTTCAAAATAATTATGTCTATGTAGGGTTGGCTATTCAATATTTTCTTAAAATGGAACGTTTACTTAAAAAATAAAAGGAACTAATTAACGGCAAAGTTACTAAAAAAAAGTGCGTAGTTACTTTCGTTAAGTTACTACCCAACACTGGCAGATCGGTGACAACGATATAGGCTATGTGAGGATGCAGTGTAAGCGCAGTCACGTGACGTAATTAATCGTGGCCCAGAAAACGTTCACTTTTGTTTTCAATGGTTACAGGTTTTTTACAAAATCTTTTAAAAAAAAATTAACACAATTTTACAATCAATATTGACTTTACGTACGTATAACACAAACCTCAACCAGACTCAAAGAAAATACACTGGGAATGAGTTATCTCTCTCTCTCTCTAACAGACATATCATTGTAATAGTTTTTGTTTAAATGCGAACGTGATATTTACAAACATTCAGCGCCAGAATGTGATCCATTATAAACATAATTACGTATCAAAGCCGCATTTCTAGCCTTAGGGCAGTGGTATTTGGTACACACATCTATTTAAATAAAGCACCCATTGATAACGACAGTTGGGCACTTAAGGTCGGTTTATGTACAACAAGCTTGGCATTGTTGTAGCAAATGAGCATGTATAACGTAGACCAGTTAGCCTGACAAGTAAGATCGAACGTACTCGGGAGAACGCAGCTCATGCAACCAGTGCACGGCGACGACAGACAGAGAAATTTGGGGGTAGTAAGATCGAGCAAATATATTCAGCAATATACGTTATTTAAATTAATAATACACTTAAATGAATAGATAATTAAATCTTTGCATATTATAATCACTTCTGCGAGAATGTTACCCGCTGATGAAATGTCATGTAAGGACCAGCACTTCGTATCTGATCTTGGGGTTGGTTACGCCCCCCCCCCCCATCGTTCATACATATGTACACGTTCTACTTACTGAAGTGCGAGTCCCATTCTTCGTGTCTGACCGTATGTCCTCCAGCAGGGCTACGATGGTATGTCTGAGAAGAATAGTTGGTGTACGAACGCGTTGGAGGCATCGTATTGCTTCTTATCGACGCCATTTAATCACACGATCAATTTTAAGCTTTGTTTCAATCACAATTATAACCAGCACCTAATAAAGTTGGCACTAATACAATATTCCACTTTATCCCAAGAAAACAAGATTATTTCTATCCGATATGTTCAGAGAGAAAATGCGGAGGTAGAATGATTGTCTTCGTAGCTAGGTATCTACCAGCAACCACCTTGCCGCAACGTTGGTCGATTGCCAGCCCAGTTATGTTTTGGGCTATAACCTAGTCAGAAAGGCCGCCAAGAATGAGTCGAACCTCTTAAAATAGCTGCACACAAACCCAGAGAAGCTAAACAACGAACACCACGCAATAAACACGTCGATTCAACGAAAACAGACGAGAAGACACCCTGGCAAATTGTTTTCAGTGGCGCCAAAGGTTGTGTCATCCATCCACTTGGTTATCAGCCAACCGGCGCAGACGACACTATAACTTGTTGTTTCTCTGCGTAACAACTTTCACTAACTGAGCACCCTCGTTAATAAATGATTTAATTGGTCAATTGTTCGTAAGGGCTTTGGAATTATAACACATAGCGGTTCTGAGAAACCACCGCACGAAGAACATGAACACGCAGATACAACGCGGTGACTGATGCAAAGCGGTAATATAGGGAAACGCACGTTACATTCCGAAACAAACCGAGCCGAAGGTGATCAAAGACTAAACTAAACGAACATACAGTGTTTAAGTTCGAAGGACAATCAAAGGTGTTGTCCGGCCCACACGAGATGTGTGTGTGTGAAACCTACATAGAGGTTGCTACGCCCACCAACGTCCCACACGTTACGAGCAGAAGGATTCGCCGTATAAAGGAAGGCCAGCCTGCAATTAATTGAATCCTACATACATTAGCTCAAACTCCTCTTCTTGCAAGTCGAAATGTCATTCGCGTTCAAGACACGTTGATCGAGTCATTTGCCAAGGGCATCAATGAATGAGCGAATGGAGATAAACTACAGTCAATTGTCTTGCAGACATCACTTTCACGGTTGGGCGAGCGAAATCTCCATTGAATTCGTATATTCTGTTTTCCCGTTATCATCTTCAAGAGTCAATACACAACACAATCTCTGATGAGATCGAGCAAAATAATCTCGATTCCATGACAAATACCATATGAATTTATTTATTTCATGCTCATTTGTTACATAGTACGATCAATTCGTGGGCTCAAAAAGAAAATATTCGGTTCATACATCTTTTGACGATGACTCCCAACAGTATTGCTAAACATATTAGCAATACTGGTATCAGTGTAGTGACTTCTGCCATTGAAGCATGGCATAGACATGATAGCTGCGTTCCGGTTCGAATGAAAACCGACGTTTTTCACCTTCATGTATCGCTCACTCATTGCCTCGATTATCATCGAGTTTTAATGAGGTTTGGTGTCACTTGGTCGAGTGTGAGATTTTAACTCCAACGTCATCAGTGACACCAAAAGACTATTTCTGCCATTCCAAATGTTTATTGTTCAATTTGGTGTTTATTGTTCAACACTTGAAACTAAATTTTAAACTTAACGAATGTTTATTTTTCTGGCATAGACACCGTGTCGAAAACACGTCTGTGAATTTAGTACTCTCTTGCGGACTCGACAAGTCACAAACCCACGAGTTATTTGAAGTATCTTTTAAAATTCCACTGTGACTGACCAGGGGGGGGGAGAATTATTTCAAGGAACGGTGACCCAACCCTTTTCTCCGATAGATTTAGTTAAATACAACGAGTTAATTTACGAGATGCCAACTGTAGGACGTCCCTATATGTTGATCAGTGATCAGGTCAGATGGCACCCAAGGACATTGGCCAAATAAAAGCCACGCCTACTAACTTAACGTCACAATTAACATAAAAGCATACAAAGTGTTCGGTTTTATGTGATGGACATAGGAGTAAAGAGGCGTTGCCATGGAGTAGCAATACACAAAGCTCAATAAAAACTCAGTCTCAGGTTGGAATTCATAGTCAGCCCCTACACCTAGGGGCGCCCATTGTTACCAAGGTAACAATTGTTTGCATGTTATTTCCCATAAACAAAACAAATCCATAGCAACAATGGGTGCCCCTAGGTGTAGGGGCCGACTATGAATTCCAACCTCAGGTGCTAAAATGTAGCTAAGAGTAGAGAGTGGGCCAAAGATACGCCCACTAACCAGCAAGTGGTGTTTAAAGGGACTCAACGAGATAGTAATAAAATCATGCAGTGTGCATGATTACATTGTTTGCTAATCTTGTTACAAGAAAATATAATACTCGTTAATCGGTTGAAATTATTTATTTTATTATATTTATTATTTATTATTTTATTATATTTATTTTTTTATATTTATTATATTTTTTTATTATTTATTATTTATTTATATTTATGACTAGTTGAGCTTTTTCAAATTTCCCAGTGAACAATAATAATTACATTGAATGTATGGGGAATGAAAGGTAAGACACGCAGTGGCCGTCCGCAATGACTCATGGGGAGGGTCGTAAGTGTATGCCCCTTCGAGCCGTGGGTTCGTATCTCACATAAAACATGGGTTTTTACACATGTCCTTCATCTTCATCTATCATCCCTTACCGCCACGAATAGCATAATTGAAATAATAAAGCGTAAAACACAAAAAGAATCATATAGACAGAAAACAACGCTTGATATTCATTTTCGTGCAATAGAGGTGGTTGTTTGAATTGGATGTGTATGCTATGCATGATGGACAAGTTTTAATTCTGCTATTCCAAGAATAACATTAAAAACTATAGGAACGTTATCTTATAACCTACGCCCACATTGTGGCAAGTGTGCACCTTCGGTTCACGATCAGGGTAGTGAGTCACTAATGTAACACTTCCTCATAATATTACCGGATTTTCCTAATATTCACACCAAGTTCGGTTTTTATGTAGAATGTGTAAATGACGTAAAGGAAAAACATGATATACTTCGTACAAAAACTGATCGACTCTGCAGATTGTGGTTGTGAATAGCAATAGAGGGCCAGTACAGTCAGATAGTGGTGTGTAGGTCAGTGCATGGTGAGTTTAAGTTATTTACCACCGTTATCACCACCACATATAAAGAAAATTACCAGGCAAAATAACTGGCTTCTTCTATGTACAATACGTCGACCACATTTAATACCAAAACCCCAAGACGACCCGGAATCAATTAAAAAGCATGCTGTAGAACGTTTGAGCATATATGTCTCTCCCAACTCCAGTAAGTGATATTCCTTGTAAGTAATAAATTCACAACAGAAATGTATAATTTTGTAGTGAGACGCAAAGATTCATGTATGTGGATTTTGCACTGCCTGAAAGGGAACTACATACCCATATTAGGAATGCATATCTAGTATTTGCTCCATACCATCGAAAGATAGTGCAACTTCCAAAGTTCCTTCTATCAAGGACGACGTTGTCACTAACTATCCGAGTCCTCCAATCATATTGATTGGGCTCGGAATCGGATATTCGAATCCAAAAGTCTCAGAACAGAATGGAGATGCATATTGAAACCTTGCAGTTCCATGGCGCCTTCATACCCCCCCCCCCCCCCCCTCGTTCCCGAGGCTTCATGAAGATGTTTGAGTATATGATTACCAGGGGTTGCCAAGTTGACCGGTGATCACTCCCCCCTCCCGTACCCGAGGCTTCATTTCATGACGATGTGTGTGCATTTTGAGTACATGATCACTAGTTGCCACGTTGACCAGTGATCACTCCCCCCCCCCCCCCCTACTCGAGGCTTCAAGAAGATGTGTGTGCATTTTGAGTACATGCATAATCACCAGTTGCCAAGCAAGTTGACCAGTGACCACTCCCCCCCCCCCCCGACCCTGAAGCTTTAAGAAGATAGTGTGCTACGTTTTGAGTACATGATCACCACTTGGGAAGTTGACCAGCGATGGGTGTGGCCGAAAGTCATGTCATGTCATTCATGTTTTGTAAGAGCTAATTAAATGAGGCAATCCGCGATGAGCTGCGTAGTGGTGTGGTAGTTTACACATATTCGCAAACTTTTTGTATCGGGTTACATATTATTTACTCAAAACATGATTGAAAAATGCAATTTTTTATTTACAACTACCCATACACCGAGTTATAAATAATAATTTAACTTTTTTGTCGAGTATGTTTCAGAAGAGCGGTGTCCGGCTACTCGTTGCAATAAGTCAACCAAGCCAACGAAATCAACGGTCACGTGTCGATGTATATTCCTTATAGCCACCATAGCCCATACAAATATTCAACGAGAACAATATTGACGTAGAAATTGCGGATGTTTACACATTACCAAACGCGGGCCAATCTCCGCAGAAAACGACCAGACAAGTACAAAAGAACAGTGGCGGCTTTGAGACAATCTTACTGCTGAGGCATAGAACAAATAAATGCCAAATAGAAAACTGGATTTGGATTTGGTCATACTATGCCAATGATTTAGTAACATAAATCTCAGATTCGTTGGTGAGGCTCATCAGCCTCATTCGCCGCACCTGGCGAGCCGCCACTGCTCTGCTACAATATTCATACATACGGCAGTATGGCAAGCAAGCATTGGTGCTGCAGCCCAACATCTTACGCGTCAAGGAGGGGCATCATTTGTTACTAAAGCTGTGCACACACATTATAATTACTTTTCTGGGCATGTGATTGTCGTATGACAGTGGACAAATCGAGGGACAAATCATTATTAATGCCAAGTTGTTTGTATAACAGCAAATAATAAGAATAAATAAATAAACACTGAACATACACGAACTGGCTCTCCAAAGCAACGAACATCGGCCTGCTGGAGTTGTGCCCATACCTCTTCTACTAATCGTGATGACCAGTGGTCATTACTGGTTTCTAAAATGTTCCCCAAAAATGAACGCCACTGCTGACAAGAGATTACAGTGAAATTTCTACCTAATGTAGGGCCCGACCAGAGGCTTTGCTATATTGACACTTGTCAACTGCAGCCTTGTGCTGGTCGGCAAAACGGATCGTGGTAACTGGTAAGGTCAAGTGGATGACGTAAATGGCCGATCTGCGACTGTGAGTTGGACAGTTCAATGTTTGCAGGCTGCAGCAGCCGAAGTCATACGTGGAGTGGCTCCTAATAAGGTAACCAGGGACAAGAGCAGGCTACACGGAATGCCGTTTCGAGGGATTTCGAAACCTGGATCCGCTCTTCTTCGATATCAATGGGATAGGACACAGCTTAGGACGAAAGTCAATCTGCACACATTTTACAACTAAAGAGTTTAATTTAATTGAATTTGAAATGCCCGACAAACTTGCGAGTGTTCAAAATAAAAATACATGGTAGAAAACGTGATGATGATGATTTGAAGTGATATGTTCTGCTCAAAACAAATGCAAGCATTTAGATAAAATCAGATGGTTTAATATTCGAAAATGTTCTATAGATTTTGATAAATAGCATAGTATGCTTCCACAATTGAGTTCTAACTAGTTAAATTCCCACGCTTTTCAAGTCACTCAAAACTATCCATCACTCATATACTCATCATGAATTAAATTAATAAATAAATAAAAAATAAATTCACATTTAGAGTCTACCCACTCAGTAACTAAACTGATTTGCAGTGGGGGACTTAAATTTAAACTTTAAAGTGAATAAACCAACCCTGTAGGCTTCGAGCACCATCGACAAGTGAGCGATAACCAATCAAAGATCGATATTTCAAATACGAAACATATGAATCAGTGATTGGACAGTGCGAACACCTGCGGTCAAATGCCAAAATCAACAAGGCCGATTCAGAACAACTTTGAATTGATTGAGTGCTTCGTTGCTAGGACGGCTCCAAAGTCACCGTTTACTTATTCCTAAGCCAAGAAGTAATGGAATTGAATCCACATTAGAAGTTAAAAAACTTCTGCCTGAAGCGGGATTTGAACCCACCGTACCGGGACGTCGCCAGAACTCTTACCATGTCTGCTAAACTACACACACACACATGAAAAGTTAATTCCTTCTTACACGCCTCAACATGAGCGATAACTATCCACTATCCAGTATTAGTATAGCAGGAATACTGTGACGTTACTTGAGATGATAATATGTGGGTTTTAAGTCTCGTATTTTGGCAACGATGTTAATCGAGACGAGACATTTGACATTACTGAGGGGGGTTGGATGGAGTGTTGAACGTCGTAAAACCAGAATCCTCCGTGTGTGGCATTGACATAAAACTTGCACCTCCTTTCGCCATCTCATGAATAGTATGTTTATATCGTTATACATTTTAGTGTTTAAATATTCAAAAAGTTAACAGTGTGCACGGTCATGTATACAATCTATGCAATGCAATCCACATTAGGTGTCCACGAGTGTACTTAGTGTTGTTACTCATTAGGTTATATCTAGACGAGAATCTAGCGTCTATGCATGTGCTAATCCCCTTCTATGTTTTTCTATGTTGAAGGAGTGTGATGGATGTTGTGTGGAGATGCTTGTTTTTCATAATACGCGATGAATAACGATCATATAGCATTTATTTTAATTTGACATTATTTATCACTGGAATTGAGAATCAAATCACGAAATTACGCCACGTAATGCCAATACAACTAATTACAGACTCATTCGCGAAACATGACTATACTGTTGTCTGTTACCAAAATAACACTATTATTTCCAATTTTCTTCAATATGTTTTTTCCTAATCCCGACCGAATTTCACTATCCATACTTAGAAAGTTAGTAAGAATCAAATCTCATCTCGTTGATTTCTTCATCACTGCCTGTGAAGATGTTTTTTTTTTATAGTGTCTGCGTTTGCATGATCGCGAAATGAAGCATCACTAGAATGATGTCAATATAGATGTTTAGTGATTTTTAACCTAAATTAATTAGTTAAGTGGACCTACACATTGGTCCTAACACCATGAAACAAATTTTATCAAACAACAACATTGTTCACAGTAATATAAGCTATACAGTTCAATGGCGCTTGGGGTGGGGTACTTATAGAAGAAAGAAAAACATCTTTGCCGCTAATAAACACAGCCATTTTGTCTAAAAGGACACATTCGCTTATATAATTATTATTATGTGTGTGTGTGTGGGGGGGGGGGGGGGGGGCTAAATAAATTTGACGTTTGTTGCAACACGTGGCAGCACTGATCAACTGTATGGGTTGGGCCCACAGCCAAGGGCCTTCAGACTTTAAGCTTTAGGTAATATTTTACCGTATATGAGTGGCTTAGGCTAGATGCCATACTGAAAGTACTTTTAATATATCAGGCTGAAGCCAATGAACCCCAGCCTATCTGAAATCCTCGACATTCACGGTGCAACCTAGCTAGCTTTCGACTTGAACGCGTCACATGACGGAGTCAGCTGCGATGTGGGAGCCAGCCACCCACATGTTCAACATATTCGCGTTATTATCAACATATACGCAAGATAAATACAGGCATCGAAGAACTGCAACAAGTATTGGTTCAATATGCTTGTTTCCGCTTACCATTCATCATTGTGCTGCCAGCTCCTTTGATTCTAGATATTATTCCCCGTGGCGGTGACAGTTGACAGTTGACACTTGGGTGCAAGATGCACTCAGAGGAACACCTCACCCAGACATAGGAATGTAAGGCGACGGATTGAATCTAGCGTAGTGAAGCAAAGTAATATAACCACTCAAGAGATCGCATGCAATCCAGTCAGGGAGCTTGAGAGAGAGAGAGAGATAGAGTGAGAGAGACTGTATGTGACGTCACACACATGTGGACGGGATCAGACGACAGAAGGAACCGAACCCACCCACGCTACAGCACAGCACCGTGACGACACTTCTCGACTTATCGCATAGAACGGAAACGCGCGGTGGTAACATGGCTGTACAGTTTCCGGGGAAACAAAAATATATTAGTCGAGAGGGAGATTATTTCAACGTTTGGGACATTTCCAACAGGCAAACGGATATTTAGAAATATGCCGCCCGCTATTCTCATTAACTTACGGGATACGGATGTAATTATTGTCGCACAGATGTCTCGGAAGAAAAAGCAATATCTTGCTTTATTTTTGTGTTTGACTTGATGACTAGACGTCAAGACCACATAGTCCATAAATTACACGGCCAAAAATCGGGGGGTGGCGGGGATGAATGAATGAACGAGTGTCTAATACAGATAAGTTTCTCACACTGCACGTTGCATTTACTCTTTAAAAAATTTTAAGGTGTATTATTGTATTTATTTATTGGTGGGAGAAATTAAACAAAAAATGAAATTTTATGCTCGCATCGTATGGAATTCTGATTATATTATTTAATTATTTTATAGAGCTGGTCACCATATTACATAATGGAAATCATCTAATCATCAATCATCATCAACTCGCCAAAGTTTCTCGCGCGAGTTAATTTTCATGACTCATACCTTAGCGAAAGAAGATGAATAATATATTATTCCAGTTCCAGTGTTACAGTAAGTGGAGTTAGTGAATTCAAATCGGAGTTCGCCATTTTTATAAGTGACCACACGGATACGTGTGATTGGTTGGCGCTCTCAGCAGCTAATCTTGTACCAACGGGATTTAACATCGTGTGTAATGTTCTTTAGCAAGGAAAGCGCCATCAAACCGCTCGCGCTTTCTAACGGACAAACTGAGAACTGTTTGTGCTACACTTGCCGCGAAAAATACGATTCACAAAAGGAAATTGATTACGCAAAATGAAGCGTTTGAGGTGTGATATTAGTCGTACTAGTATTTTATAGATGGAATTGGAAGCCGTAAAATATGCCAGGAATAATATTAAGATATATAAATGAACCGTGTAGGCCTAACCTGAACAGAACGTACTTATCACGTTCTTCGATGCGCAAACACGCACAAAGCACAACCAAGCAGCAAAGTTAGGCAACCTTGGCAAACAGTTACGACGAACATAAACAGCAAAAGAAGGAATGTTTCTACAGCTTATTCCTTGACAAAGTGTCAGTTAGCTAGAGTACACAAAGTATCTTGAGCCGAAAGGTAGTAAATATCGTAAACATACCGGAGAAAGTTCAACACACCCTTGTTTCCCTTTTTTTCGGGTATAGTTATTGGGGTTTGGGATGTATTTATTAGGTCCGGAGTAGGCTACCTTCTGTAAGGAAATTCTAGCTCTGGCCTACATGTTGTTCTCTACAATACAAGCCGTCGATATTTTTATAGTAATTCGTAAATCAGGTATTACAAAATATGGTTATGCTTTACTACAGAAACGCAGATTCTACAAGTGCAAGTGCAAACCGGCATTGCCTGATAATACAGTACGTGAAAGTACAATTCGCTACTTTAATACAGCATTTAAATCAAAATAGTTGTAATGAGGTCCATTAAATAGCACGCGGACTAAGGTGGAACGAGATTTTATTGAAAAATTCCACAAACATATGTATACACTATACTAGCAAAAAGCAACTACCTACCAAACCAGACCAATTCGATTTACGGGGCTATAGCACGAGAAACACATAATTATAGTTATATGTGCGAGAAGGTATGTGCGCCGAGAACTGGGCTTCAGAGGATAATACCAGTTTTCCGGAACAGGGATGACACCTTGGATAAACTATTATACAATACACTGTTTGATTGTTTTCAATAGATGACATTTCCAAAAAATGAGCACACAACTCCTGAAAGAAGGCGTCGTGATTTAAGAGTTAATTGAGCGAGTAAATTAGTGTTGGCGAATGTTCCATTCTCATGCATAGAAAACCACCCATGCGCATCTTCAGACTAAATTGAAGACTATTATGTCGAGGAGAATGATGCAAGGCAATCAACCGAAGCGTGAATGATATCATCCAGCAAACGATCTTAATTCAAACAAAACGATCCACCCATCATTTCCGCTGACCTTTGGAGCCCACACGCCAAAAAATCATTCGGCAAAGAGCAATTAGTTGGTATGAACTGTGTCAGCAATGTCACGGTAATTAAGAACACTCACATTTGCCATTTTTACAACGAACACATTTACATTAAAACGAAAGCGTTCAATTAGAACAAATTCTACAAATCAAATTGTAAGTAGATTCGATTGTAAATCGAGAGATAGTTCTATGTGCATTTGCACTCAGCAGCCATCTGTCGAGATTGATACATAATAAACTCTAATGTAAACATATTTTTATTCGTGTAATGATATATTTACTATCGTGGGTGTGTTGTGTTATTGGACAGCGAAATTGTGTTACCGACAAAGTAATTTGTTTAAATAAACTTGTACAATAAGTTGTGTAAGAAACAACGAATACTAGCTATTGCAACTGCTAAATAAGTAACTCGTCTCTCACAGCATACACTGGCAACATTACAATGCAGGTTTTACAAAGTTTGTCAATTGTGGAATAAATTCAGAGCATGTTGCCAGCTGGTCTGACACAGTCGCTTCCTTTGCTTTTAACAAGCCATTTATACATACGATTAACTAGGCCGCCATATTAGTTAGTACTTGAATAGTTGAACGTATCAAATGTAAGCTGCAATAGGCGAGTGCATTGCGTCACAATGATGTTTCAGTACGCACTTAACATGTCAGTGGAAACCGCCATTGCACTCCTTCCTATCCCCCCCCCCCCCCTACAACGCCCCCTTGACTACCAGTTGTGCTCGTGTCACTATGCATGCCATCCTTGGCTCTTCGAGAAGCAACGAATCATCGATAAATATATATACTAATTGAAATGATAATTATTCGATCAAGGCGGCTGGGACTCAACCCCAGACCCAGAAGTATTCTGACGTCAATACCCCCCTCGACTCGCACATGACCATGGGTGCGCCACTGAACATAGAACTCTTTATCATGAACCTAATATATCACACACAGCTCTTGCTCTCAGCCAGTATAGCTCGAGGCCATTATACATGTGCGTTTTGTTATACTCAGGAAAACGATATCTGGTCTCTTGAATTATAGTCCTAATATTAGGAACTTCCCCACTTCAAAGGTATTTATAGAGCTTTTAGTGGGGTTTGAAGAAAGATACGAAAAATTACGTGTTATGACTAGCCAATTGATTTTCTTCCTTTTCGAATTAATTATAATGAATGACAGGTCTTCTACCCAACAGAGGACATAGTACACTAAATAGTGTGTACCGAGGAATACCTTTTGCGAGGGGTCTCTCGGCTTCATGCGTGAGGGAAGCCTACAATGACTGTTGTTTGGCCATAGTAATTGTTTCTAAATAAATTGTAATTGTTGTAAATTTGATCAATTAATTTTGTTTATTAATTAATTATTATTTTTGATTAATTAATTTGACTAAAATATTACGTGCATGGAAGAGAATGGAATGAGAATTACCCACTTATCCCAAGACTACCCTCATACAAAACCAAATACAGTAGTGAGTGGTATGGTACTACAAAGAAACTGTAGTTCTATTAGAATTATATCAAGTGGTATTTTCTGCTTGGAAATCCCGATGTACATCCAAGAAGAACGCAAGATCCCGAAAGGTCACACGTCACGAATCGTCACCATCAAAACAGACTTACATAATGTATAACAAACTCAAATTCTTCTTCTTTCATATTTCTTAATAAAACCAACACAATTATTGCAAAACAACACACTAATTCTTTTCAACCAATGTGAGCGGTTTTGGTTTGAGAGGAAAACGGTAAAGTGTCGAAGGAGTGGTGTTGTAAATGATTATGTGGGGGCGTGGGGGGGGGGGGGACACGATTGATTCGATAGATAAAGTAAAGAAACCGTTGAAGTAAACGGAGAAGAGGTGAGGTAAACGGTGTAAAGAGGAGATCAAGGCTATCAAGGGTAAAGGGGGAAGAGTTGTTATTAGGAAGCGGAAAAAGAAGTAGATTTAAAACAAAGCGGGAAATTCGGGGTTTACGTGAGAACACGCGGACTATGCTTTCTCCCGCCGTCTCTTCGGTATGAGTTTTATTGTATACATTTCTGATTTGTGTTGTATAAACTGTGCTGAGTTAAATAAGAACGCTAATAACAGTCCACGAAACGTTGGATGTAAATATATGAACAAGTCTGTGCAATACAATGCATTCCGTAATCACTATAGGAACTCTCAATAGACCATTTTCAAAATTGATCAAGGATCCTTTAAATCACGAAGACAACAATGCACAACAATGAAAAATGACCTTGACATAACATTGAAAACTAGTTTTTATTGTTGTGCATTGTTGTAATTGTTAGAGCACCTCTAACTAAGGGTTCTATACCCATTTTGAAAATGGTCTATTACGACAGACATGGCACGACGTACTTTATAGTTGACATGTTTTACACTCAACGTTTGTACAAACGTAAGCGAACAAGAAGTATATGCATATGATATTCATCTGCAACTGGTTAAACATTAATTTAAAGAATTATTCAAGCACGACATTATAGTAAACAGATAGATACCCATAAAGGTAAACAAGTTGGGCAATTGACTAGCTAAACAACACGACTCAACGCCACTTTGCGTTTACACAACCGTACTTTCATAGCACGGCACGGCACGCACATATAAATCACATTAATGATGAACGTGCACAGACAACTTGTTGGTAGTTCGTTCAAGCCGAAGTTGGTGGGAGTCGGCATCTAATCGGGACAGTGGAAACTTAAAACGTGACATTTTATGAAGATCTCGAAAGTATTTTCAATTTCATGAAATAATAGCAATGATCTATTCTATTTATAACATAATTTTACTTTGTAAATGCCAAATTTTGGGAATTCGGACCTCGGATTAGTTAGAAAGGTTTCAACAAACGTTAGGGACTACAACATACACGTGTATTCTAGTAGGCGGCGTGTTTATTTCAAATTTACAGCTAATTTCGTTTATTTAGTCTAAAGTTTGTTAAAACCAGGGCTGAATCTCATATATTTCAGAGGCGATTTTGGGATCTACAAAAATAGCTTTATAAAATACTGGGTAAGTGTGCTTTTTGTGCTAAGGCAAACGACAAAAATAAAAACAAAAAAATCAGACTTGGCACACCCACCCAAAGTACAGACCAAAGGTATTTAGACAATTCTTGTCATGTTATCATTCATTCTTTTGTTATTATAACCAAAAGACAAAGGTTATGGGTAGAACGTTCATTGGTTCGTTTTAGTATACCAAAGCGTAACTTTATTCAAAACAGGCGATACTGTACGCTCTACCGCCCGCGGCAAGGTCACTTGCCCTTCTGCCAATCGGGGCCAGCAGCGAGAATGACACACGTAGTGACGTAACCGCCAGCTGGTACCAACGTCATTGGCTATTTTATTTATTACGAGTTACTCGTGCTTACTTGCTTGGTTTGACATACAGCTCGTTGATGTTTTCATGTTGTAGTCCGGCTGTTACGTTTCGAGAGATAACCAGCCTCGTATCTCGATAAAAGTATGTACCAAGGTCGCAACTAGCGAGCCAAATAGTCACAAGTGTGCTCGCCCGTCGTTGCAAATATCATGCACGGTGACCGTGAAATCAATTAGCCCCCTAAACCCCATCGAGCACAGGACAAATTTATCCGCGCAACCAGACATTTAGCTTTTCATGCACGCAGATTCGTCTGTGGAAATACCGGTATGCAAGGAGAATATTTAATTACGTGTTGCAAATACAAATCTCATAGGCACGCACAAGTTACGTCACTATTAAAAATACCTAGCCTGTTTTCTTGTCTGAGAATTTCTAAGAAAGATGCAAGAGTAAACACACCACGGTAACTTGTACACTGTACAGTGTATACTGGGATAAAATAAAATGCTGATAAACATTGATTGGCATCGCTGTTGGTTGACAGATGTGTTTGTCAACATTACAGAACAGTAGCCAGCGGAGTCAATGAGAGGTGACAAGTGTCACGTGCGGCGAGGGTTTATTAGTTGCGGATGATGACTCGGGATGATATAAATAGATACAGGGATGGATGGAACGGAATCCACCCAACTAATGGTGGGGAATGTTTTATTGAATCGTGTAGGTAATAGATACAGTGTTGTACATATTATTTTACGTACATGTTTGAAAAAATCTATGATAGTGAATATGTATATTTTGGTTGAAACAGCTAGGAGGCGGGTAAAAATATACTCACAGCCAGGTGAAGATCCATTTTTCCGAGTACACCGGTACGGCTGATAATTCCCCGGTGAAACTTTCCCATACATTGTCCTGTCCATGACTATATTATTGTTTGACACACACAGCAACTAAACGAGGTGCACGCACATCACACATACACACACTTACACGCACACACACGTGCTCGTAAAACTGTCACACGAGCGAACCTAACCGCGCACACTACCACGACACGAGTAAAACACCGAATGTCACCCTCGCCTAGACCTCGAGATAAAAAGAATGAGCTTCCTTAATACATTCTTAACGCTGTTGTTTTTTTATTTAGGTATCATTAATTTTTTGTTTGTTAAAGCCAGCGTGCGCACGCGCCTGCCTGCGTCGGACCGCGTCTACATGTGGTTTGTGACGGATTTAGCGCGATTGTGCTCGCGTTCAAGTGAGTGAGGCAGTGGCAGACAAGCGACGGCGGGAGGAGACGCCGCACACTCAAACCATTCAATGATCTGTTGATGGGTGGGAGGGGAGGGGTGGCGCCCCTGTTTCCAATTAGCTGCAACTCTAATCATTGCGGAGGATGTTATGAGAGATTAAGAAATGAGGAGAATAATTAATAAGTATCATAAAACACAAGGTAAAGTAGCTATGTTTACTTGCCGGTAGGTGCATGAGTGACGACGGGGGGGGGGGGGGGGGGCGGTTGTAATTCTATATTGAAACATGAAAATACCTAAACATGTATTATTTATAGATACCACACCACCGTGTGTCGTTGAAGTTGAACGCAACAAGGTGTGGATTCAAATCCCGCGTCAGGCATGGATTTTTGTGGGCACGTATCACGTTATTTCGCACTCACATGAAGAAATATTGAGGTGTTTTGAAACTATTAATACGGGGCTTGTGGATTTGAAGTAAACAGCGGTTTCCAGATTGCGTCGGATAGCGCTCTTAAAAAGTTGTAAATTCTGTTACAAAACCGCCCCGCTTCTCTTTCTTGTATTTATTTTAAATTGTTTGAACTACGACGTGAGCAATGCGTATAACTGTCTCAACTGGTACACATACATAAACCTATACTACTTTATAAATGAAATATACCAAAGATTAGGTTGTTTGTTGAACTACCGTAGTACAAACTTTGTAGTGTGTACGTTTCGTCTACTTGACACATTGATAAACGCGCTAATAGTAATGGACAATACGAGTAACGATGAGTGACATGCTAATGACGTCGAACTAAACTTCATTTAATATGGAGATGGGTCTTTCGTTTCAATTCCTATTTCAGTATTTCATAACTATAAAGACTCAAGAGTTCAGACTCTTCAAACTGATGCGTTCACTTCAGTTCAAAAATCGACCATCGTGAAAACTAAAGTTTATTTCCATATCAGGAAGTACTGTTATAATCTTATTGTTAAGACAATATGAATTACGAATGTATAGAAATCTTGATCCTTTATTGGGTTACGTGTGTCCACATTACTAACAGATGTCATAGTAGGATAAAAATATTCCCGATGTTTTATGTTGGGAAGAGAGCTTCTTGATATGGAAATAACAACTAAAACCATAAAAAGATGTATATGGTTGGGGATCGTAACAATCCCATAGTTGTCGCCCCGCGTGCGTGTACGTCACCCGCACGTTGGCGTTGCCGAGTTATGTATGGTGGACAGAATGATTACTCCAGTCCCGAGCCCCCTACTACCCACAGTACACAAATCATTCACACGGTGAAGACGTTCTAACAACTGCATTGTTTTCTGTTTCCTTTGTATATATTATATTTAATATGAGTAGGTAACTATTTCGTACAAAAAAAATAAATGAACAGAAAACTGGAATGCAACATGTCAAGTACCCTATAGTTACAGCTCGACGCGCAATCCTACGCAAAGTTACAAGCTATGGGCATGGTAAAGTGTACATCACTAATATTATGGATACGTAGCATTACATGTTTTTAAGATACGGGCACCAGATTGTGAACAAATTATACAACAAAGATGACTGGAGTCGGTCCAGCGGTCCTCTATAGATGTGACGTCGAGTTATGAAAGTACAAAATTAAATTCGTTGTTTCATACAAAAGTGTACAAAACAAACATGTCAGGTGGGAACCCCATGGTGATAGGGATCTAGATTTAGCTTAAGGTCTACTTTAGAACTGTTTTTTTCTTCTTTCTTTACCAGTGGTAATGTGCGTTTGGCCGTCGTGTCCGTTAAATGGACAGGTTTATAGTGGAACCTTGTCTATTTTTACACATAGCTATCGCATCCAAGTCCAACTAGTGTAAATTAGTGTATATCACGCCGTTTTACAGCGGTTTATGCAATCACTGCATGACATATGGTATAGTTAGGCCTAGGTAGGCCATATAATACGTAACTTTCACTCACTGCAATCTAAATCATTCCATATACAGACAAGATTTTAAGAGGTCGTCTACAATACCTCTGGGTCACGTGAGTCACGAGCTAATTTTGCAACATAAATCAATTCACGCTTATGCAAAGCTGATCGCTCTGATTTTTTATCACCTTGCAATGCTAGACGTTGTGAAGTAGTGAGGTTGTTTTACGTGCATTATAATAAACTCATTCCGTATACGCGCATCCAATCTAAACGTGAACACATGGCCTTTGAGTACGAAGCCTAGTCATTGCTTTCATTACCACTTGGGGTCAGTGGCGTATCCAGGAATTGACAATGGGGGGGGTCGAACATCCCAAGCAGGCAGGGGTCTGGGGCGAAAGCCCCAGCTGCCGGAGGCCAATTCGCCGAAGGCGAATTTTTTTTCTGCATTTATGACGTTTTAAACGCCTGGAAACACGTTTCAGAATAAGAAAATGCCGTAGAATAGGTTTAAGAGAATGTAAGAATGACTACAAAGAAAATTAAAAACCCAGTCACAGAACAACAAAATAACTGCAAAAATAAATATCTTTCCCATATTTTTAATTTTAATTGTTGGCAAGTCTCCTCGTAACTGGTAGTGTTGTATTTTGTGGTAATATCTTTTCATTTTACACGTTTCTGACGAATGTTTTAGCACTGATTTGCGTTAATTTCTGTTTGTACCCAGCTTATAAATATGCAAAAAGCTATTGGTTAATGTTTGTCACAAACATTTTTTTTTATCAGCGCAATGTTCAAACACATCGAATTGGGGCATGTTGCGTAGGTAGATTGATTAATTTGAGTATTCCTATTTAATTTGGCTTCGAATAAAGAGATATCAACTTTCTTTATGAAACGGTCGGGACGGGGGGCTAAGGGAAGATCTTCAAGAATAGCAGCATGTGCAGTGATACAAAATATAATTTGATAATATACGCCCTACGATATGGAAATCATGTAAATATGGTAGTTTTCCCCCGTCTGGGCCCGGGGTGTATTTGGCCTAGGGTATAAGAAGATTCAATATATTTAGGATTCAATGTAGTTTCTTATATGCAGTGCCAATCGTAAGAGGAGAGAGAAGAGTAACCCCCTGACCCCTAGCATCCATAGCATTTTTAAATATATTCCTCCAACTTGTCCCATTCCTCAAACTTCCTTCCCGATTGTACCCGGAAGACAATAGGTCCAGGGCAGCTCTTCCTGACAACCAAGAGCCCAAAGTTGTATGATATTTAACGGTTGAGTATGTTATTAAACAATAATCAAAATAGTAGTTTCCTCTTCCCTCCTTCTTTCCTTCCTTCTCTCCGCATGTCATTTTTTTTTTGGGCATGGGGGGGGTTTGAACCCCATAACCCCCCCCTTGGATACGCCACTGCTTGGGGTACGTTCCGTAAATAGCTGAAAATGCTCAAGACACATGGATGACGTCACTCATTCCAGCATCTTGAGCACCAATATTTTCGGAACGGTAAATCACGAAGGTAGTTGTTGGTGGCGGTTACTTCAAATTAAATAATGGCAGTTGATAGGCTTAAGTGGGATTAAGGTTCTAGTGGCGTTGGTAAATGAAATCATTTCGTCGGATTCAGAAAGTTTTACGGCTTAGGCCTGTAGGCGTTAGCCCTCGTAGGTCCCTTGGTAGCCCTAACCTATAAAAGACCGGTACAGACATGCCCTAAACTGAACAATAGGGCTAGTTTCAAGATTATAAAATGTGTTTACAACGTCTTATCTACTTCCTACTTCTTCTGTAACACATATCACTGTGTAGGAGAGCGGGGACACAGGATTCCACTAATGTAATTTGTAGTTTGCCGCCTTTTTGATAATATGCTCGACATGCTTGAACGAAATCCTCGGGCGTCTCAAGCGTGCTCAAAACACTTGGGATGCTATTTACGGAACGCTGGTCGCAGGCGTTTCAAGCATATTAAGCCATTTACGGAATGGACAAAGCACGCTAAAGGCATGTTCAACAGTTTACGGAACGTACCCTTGTATGAATCAAGAGTTGGTAAAGAAGTTTCTATAGGAACTTCTTTGCCGACTCCACTATTCAAGGACATAGCATAACCTGAAAACGTCAGCCAGCATATCACAGCTGTTTTAAAAATCGTCAATTTTAAAATTCAACAAGATAAATCCAATAGATGCTCTTCTTATGTAGATTTAAAACGGTATTTGGGGAATGAATGTGACTTTGATTTTTTCAACGAAATTAAACAAAAATCACTTTATTATGTTACCTGTTACTGTATCTTTCCAATTATTTAAGGCGCTTGCTTTAAAAAGTACATATTTATGTTTTAAATCAATTTAATTCTGTTGAATTAGCTAGAGCCTATGCGTAGGCCTATGCACGCCATTCGCCATTGTTCAACACTAGGATGAAGAGAAATATCTCTGCAGCAAAATAAGTGCTTTGGTTCTTTACTGTATAGTAATCACAGTATTTTCGATAGATTACCCCTTCTTCAAATTTGAAGAAGGGGTAATTTGAAGAAGGGGTTATTCTTTTAAAATAAGTTTATACCCAAAAAATAAATTACCCCTTCTTCAAGTTTGCGGGCGATATTCGGTTTCATTTCATACGTTGGCTACAGAATCAACGTAGAACAGCTGATTGTAGCATCCAGTAGGCTGTATGCATGTTGGTAATGGTGAATGGCGTGCATAGGCATAGACTCGAGCCAATTCAACAGAATTAAATTGATTTAAAACATAAATACGTACTATTTGAAGCATGCGCCTTACATAATTGGAAAGATACAGTAACAGGTAACATAAAAAAGTGATTTTTGTTAAATTTCGTTGAAAAAATCAAAGTCACATTCATTCCCCAAATACCTTTAAAACATAGCTAAAATTTTAATAAAAACAAATACATTAAAAAAAATGAATGATAATTAATTCACTGACGATTTTACAGGATTTTTTTCTTTCGCGTTACCGTAGTCCGTAGCTTAGGTTTATCAATCCATGGATTCGGTTTAAAACCACTTTGCAATCATTCATATATTTTTATATAATAAAGTTGGCCCGACGTACGTACGTGTCGTTTGTCACTTTTATTATTGTATCAACTTAATTTTCTACTTTGCTAACACATATGTGCATTAGGGATAATTTACGACCTTCCATTGGTACCTGGAACAGTGGGCGTGGCTAACTTTTACTCAGTGGACATGAAAGAATGCCAGGAATATGTTGATTTTCTTCAAATTAGTGTGCATAAAAGAGGCAGTAGATGAAACTGAGCTCGGTATTCGAATACTTACTCTGGGGCTAGTAGGGCTGACCATAAATGACGTCCAATGATAAAAGGGGGGGGGGGGGGCTCATTACCTTGTGACAATGTGTACCAGGGAGGAGAGGGGAAGCTGTGTTTCATATGTATAACATCCACAGTTCCAATACATATTGTCATAGATTTTAGCCTTTTTATAACTAGTTTTTGATACTGCCACTAATGGCACCACCTGCTGGCCACCTGTACCTTGACACACAAAGCACGTGGTTTTAGTTTGACTGTATGTGGCTGTGGGAGTAAATTACCGATACGTAGAGATTTTCGTCTCTCGTTATCAGGGGTGGAAGATCTTGAATTTGTGTGATATCAAAAGGCTGTGGGGGAGGGGGAGACTTTTTTGTGAAGCGACAAGGCAAGTTATGGTCGGTTTACACACGGGTCTAAGGATTAAGGTTTAAAGTTGAAGCATGCTAAATACATTATAGTGTTCACACACGGTCACTAGGTCTAAGAGCCAGGTCTAAGGATTTAAGAAGTTGGCCCACTTTCAACTCTTAGACCAGGGATTTAAGATTCTTAGACCCAATCAATCAGAAGTCGACGTCACTATCGTTTCGCCAATCGGAGAGCGACTGCATCAACCAAATTATTAAATTATTCAGTGTTTATCAGTGTTTAGCAAAGATCTATGTGAACCGAGAGGCTTAGTCCTTGGATATTAAAACCTTAAACCTAGACCTTAAAAATATGTGTAAACGCACCATTAGTTTGGTGCCAAATGATGTGGTGACATCATTTTTGGACAGCCCCACGATTAATTATAGTTTAGTTTACCATAACTGGGAGTTACACCTACGTCATCCGTCATAAGTAGGAGCACACCAAGTTATTGAATTGGGGTACCATACTGCATGGTCTGCACCAAATGTGTTTTTAAGATTGCATACAATATATCATAATTTTAATTTAACAGACAATTAAATTGATTAATTTTAATTGATTAATTGATTGTAATTCAATGATGCAAGAGCTTGGGTATTGCTGTTCAGTCAATAATAGCATTCATTTGGAATAGGAAAATTGTCACTCCACAGTTTTGTTTAACATTGAGTGTAGAGATACAGCTATCAGGTTCCTTGATAATGATTAAAACTAACAATTGATATTTTCCACTAGTCACTCCAGTGCACACCGGGAGCAACTTATACAGACACTGGTACTTTTGAGTGTTATATGACACACTAGAATACGTCTCCACTTGGCTATTGCACGCTCGGAGTGCAGCACAGAGTTACTCCCAGTTTCGAGCCGGAGCAATATTTCCAGTGCAAATATGGTGGCGTTAAACGCAGGAGAAATGAATAACTGTAATGACTATCGTGAATGTCTCCACCTAGTAAAGTAACTTAAATAGGTTTTATAACCAGCCTTTGAATCAAGACCAGTTGACACCGGGGCCTGAATACAGAATCACCACATGATTTTGAGCAACACTTGGTTGCTATGGAATGCTTTGATCACAAGCTATTTTCCTAAAGAATAACAAAAGCTTTGATGATCAAGTTGTGTTGCATTTCAAGTACAGACTCTGAAGTGGTTTAGAGTTTTACTGGAAGGCCCGATGCAGCTAGCTTAGGCCTACCTGTTGCAAATCTCATCGTCACCAATAATTATTATGATATGCTTAACACGTACCATCACGTGTCACATTATGTAGGCCTACCTATGGTGTACTACTACTTCAATTGAACGGAAAAGTACCGATGATTACGATTCAACCATGTTTACAATTCGACATCTAGTCTACTATGAATTGTGTGGTTTAAAGAGCGAAGGATACCTCTACGTCAAAAACCGCAGAAAATTTTCATTTTTTAATTATATCTCAAGATTGAAACACAACATCAAAAATCTGAGACACCATAGCGCTGTGGTTTGGTAATCCCTACACACTGAATGATAAATGTATTTAACGTTATCATCAGTATGACTGTGATAACGACTTCCTTAGTAATTTGAGGAAATCGTTATCACAGTCATACTGATGATAACGTTAAATACATTCATCATTCAGTGTGTAGGGATTACCAAACCACAGCGCTATGGTGTCTCAGATTTTTGATGTTGTGTTTCAATCTTGAGATATAATCAAAAAATGAAAATTGTCTGCGGTTTTTGACGTAGAGGTATCCTTCGCTCTTAAGGTGCATAAGAGTTGCGTTGCACTGCACCGGAGTAATGACATTACTGTGACGTTATAGAGTGCTCCATGAGCGCACCCGTGCGTACCGGTGGGAAATAGCACTTGAGTATGGGGAGTCGTAACAAGTGCACAGAGAGTGTTGCGAGCGATCTGGCCAACGGTCACTGAATATTGGATACACACAATTTTCAACAATAAGAATTCACAAGTCATTGCAAAACTATTTGACTTCTTTGGAATCTTTGGATAATTTACAATAATAGGTAGTGCACTGCCTCCTCGATGGGGTTTCAGTAAATTCTAGCAGGCGGAGATCAGTGGCCAGAACGCTCGCAGTGCTGTAGTGTAGACCCAGTTGTTTGTTGTACGCGGACGCCTCCCCATTCACTAATAGATATCACATTGTTATGTCATGCAACTTCATGGTAAACCCCTTCCTACCCCCAAAGAAGGCCTTGGTTGATAACCATTTTTCTATTTGTTACAGCTATACAAACAAAATCCTTAGCCCCCACCCAAGGGTGATAGGCCTTGAGGAAACGACTAGAAACTAAATAAACACAGCTTGCACACAATTGTTAATATTATTACACGAAAGTAAGCAGTCAAGCTAGACATAGGGTAAGCTTACGAGTATATTCATGTTGAAAAGTAGTTAACAAGTACCTTGGGCCTTCCCATAGCAGGTTAAGGAATGTGGTTTTGAGTCTGGCGCGTGCCGAGCCTAGCAATACGTCATTTTTTGTGCCAATCAACAAAACATGTTTATTTACTTGAAGCTTATATTATACAGAAGTTAATGGAGACTGAATATTCACTTTAATAACCTAAGATCTGTCAATGATTATGACGGTGTTTAGAAATCATTGCACCAAAGAATAAATCAGTATTCTTTGAAGAGTCATCAACGGATTAACAGGGACTTTCATCAAGGAATGTTGGTCACCTCTAAAATAAAGGTTATCTTGTCTGGTAATGGTAATGTTGCTTACCTAAATCGTCCATTTTCAACTTCTTCGGATAGTGAAGTCTTCTTGATTACTGTTGGATCAAGTCCAGTTCATAACACGAATATTGTTCACAAACGAAACGATAATATTGTTATTATTATCAGTTAAAATGTAGCTTCAATGTTTATGAATGTCAAGTGCGCTATGGCGACCGCACACAGCAAGTGGAAGTAAGCAGTGCTGCTATCTGGCACTAGAAACACAAACACGATTCGAGCGCGTCCTTCAAATAACTTGTTTGATGTGTTGACCGTGAAATCATTGTACAACTACAAAGTGAAGTTTGTAATTATATTTCATGCAATTGTGATTAAAAAATGCCGTAGCCATATTTGAAATCAAACAACATCTGTGTCAAACGGTTTTACTTTCTATTCAACTTATTTTATTCAATCTTGAATTCATAGTGTTAACTTAGTGCAGTTGAATCCAATTATTGATAAAACTTTCCAAAAGATAATTTTCAGCCATTTTACACAAACAGATTCAGTTGGAAGTTCACCATATCCGTCACTGAAGTCAGCTGCCGTCTGAACACATCCATTATCGTGGCACAGAGGCCAAATAATATCATCTGCATCCTGGCTTAAGTTATATTGTATGCATAATAAAATAACACAAATAGATAAGAGCTTTATTATATTTTATTAATAAACTTATTTGCTAAATATAGTTACACAGCATAGGAGTAGACATTTAATCAACCATTATAATACCAGTTCACACAATCTGAGACCCTGAATGGAATCAGCATTTCCAAAAATTAAAAACAGGCAACCTGGTTTTGTGGTTTGGGAAATTCGACGACTTAACATTTGAAATTCACATCTGGAACTGAAATCCAACAACTAACGAACACAACACATTACTACAGTTTTACTGTGGTTACTAGTTATAGTAACTAGTACAGATGGAACGTTGCACTGAGAAACTATGATGCCAGAATATGATCATGGCAGGAATACACCATGAGTTCAAAAAGGCCCACCAACCATCTTCCACGGCAAATCGAAACGGCCCAGTTCAGGCTAAAAACGCAGCACGATCTTCTAGGGAAGCATCTCCACCGAATAGGGGTGTTTGAGACGAGTACCTGCAAGCTGTGTGGAAATGGGGAGCAGGAAAGGAGCCACCTGTTTGTATGTCCAAAACTGGCAGGTGAACGTGACGCAATGCCGAGCGGCATGAAGAGGGTGGAGAAAGAAGCGTGTCTCTACTGGTTGACCCGATCCAACATGATGGCATAATAGCCAAATGTGGGCATTTGAGAAGAAGAAGAAGAAGATGATCAATTTCAAAGTTGCTCTGTTTGATAATTTGATAAGATCATGTGGTCGCGATCGTGTCTGGTGTCTGCAAGACTCATACATATTTTCTAGGTTGCATTCTTGCTTTGGTATTTTTACATTTTAAGTAATTCTTGATTTATATGTGCAAGATCTTCACTCTATCAATCAATATGATATAATTTGAAATCTCAATGTAGTATGAAAATTACCTTTTCACTTCACCATTGGCTAAAAGTACCAAAGTTATATCCCACATCTTTCTTAGTCTTCTTAGATGCTGACTGCAAGACATCAGATTTTTCTGTCCTAGAAAATATAACAAGAGTATTTTAATTTGCAATCAAGAATTAGCCTACTGCATACAGAAACAATAATAGATACATAATATTTCATAATTTTCAGGTATATTTAAACATACTTTGAATTTGATGATGCTCCCATATTTATATATTTTCCCACTCCAGATCGAAATACTTTTAATGAAGAATCAACTCTTTTTACAGGTTGTTTTGCAGATTTTTCGGCTTCATCCCTCCTCTTTTCCTCTTGCACACGTTCTAGGGCCAGTTGCTCATCTGCTTCTTGATATGGATCAACAAAGACTTGGGCTGCATGGATAATAATATCCTCGATCGGTTGATCTTTGTTATCAACTTCGATACGTTCCATGGCGTTTAAGGTATCCAGACCACCTACAACCTTCCCAAAGACTGTATGTTTGCCATCCAAATGGCGACAAGATCGATACGTAATAAAAAACTGGGAAGTGTTCGTGTTGGGGCCTGAATTAGCCATGGACAAAACTCCACGCCCTGTATGTGTCAGATTTGGTTTGATAAAATCCTCGAAGGGCTTTCCCCAAATAGATTCACCACCATTTCCTGTTTCTGTTGGGTCTCCACCTTGTATCTAGATAAACAAATAAGATTAAAATCCTTATTTCATAGAATAAAGTCAATAAACTGAATTGCTAGTGTAGAATGTAGGTCTACTGTGTGAATTTAACAAACCATAAAGTTGCGAATTGATCTGTGAAATTTGGTATCGTCATAATATCCTCGTTGAGCCAATTTGAGGAAGTTTTCACAAACTTTTGGCAAAATATCGGAATACAGCTCCAAGTTTAACGGACCACAACTTGTCAACAGACGGACGTAGCCCTTCTTCTTAACTCTTTCGTATCTAATGAGGTCCTCTTCAACAATGGCAGCTTGGTGAGATGTTTCTGGAGCCATCGCAGTGGAAGTAAATGAGGCCGCCACTGCTCCGGTTGAATAGTGAGCCTGCAACACAAGTGCCAGATACAACAGCAAAGTACTACTTAAAGCAAGTAGGCCCTTCTAAGTAAAACTGGTATTATAGTTTGCCTCAAAATAAAGACAAGACATGCAATATTGGCATAATAATTAATAATGTATCTTTCTTGACTGTAGACCTCCTAATTCCTCCTTTATTGATGAAGTCATATACCGGTACCAGATGTAACTTACCGGTTTAACCGATGCGGTACCGCTTTCAGAACACTTTCAAGTACCGGTGCCAAGCTAGGGTAAATCTGTGGCATTAAGAGAGGAAAATGCTGATTATACTTACGGCATTGAACTTGTCAGCAACTTTCTTGTCTTCATTTTTTACTTCTGGAGCTTTATATTCCTTGTTTAACTCGTCGAGAATTGCTCTTGCTTCCTTGGAAACAGTCTTAAGATTTTCACCAGCGACTTGCTCAGCATCTACAGTTCAATATTTGAACCACGAATTAATCAGTGAAGTACAGTCTACTTTCAAATTTTAAGTGAGGCGTTTGATCAAAACTGAGACCCTTTAGACTTTAAATTAGGTACCTAGATACTCAACACTAGCCGATGAACATTCTATTAAGATCTTATCCAGTCTCTTAACAACATTTTTGGGTATTCACTCTTATTTCTTACCAACCTGTGATGTCTTGGACTTAACTTTCCTAAACTTAGATAATGTGCCTGTTGTAAGCATTGTTCTATCAATCAAATAATGATCAATGATCATGGTGGATAAATGTAATGTAGCATGTAATAATAATTAATTAAAGGATAGCATTAAAGCAGAGGACTGAGGAGACTTCTCACCTTCTTCAATCCTGAGGTTATTGATTAAGTGATGAAACTTTTGCAAGTTGAACTTTTCTACATTATTAGGATCTTGTATTGTTATCAGATCCTTCCGAGTAAATGGCTGATCGGTCAGAAGATCTGTCCAGTTCTTTGTCTTGACATTGAGTTCGTCAATAGCCTCAAAAGAAAACACATTCCCAGTTGTCTTAATCGCCACAATGTGGGAATGTTTGCTGAATGTTTTGTATAAAACTGGACAGTGGTATTCACCTTTAGCATTTTTGTGAAAATTTAACTTAATTAATGATTTGGCATCAATAGGTTCTCCAGACACTGGATTTATTTTAAATTTCTTGATGAAATCAACAATTGCTTGTAGCTCAAATACATTTCCATCCTTGTCACAATATGGGTGTTCAAATGGTTGAAGACTCATACAACAATGGTCAAACGGTAATCTTCGAAAATTAACTACTTCTGGACCGGCACGTTTACCACCATATAAGGTAGTCCATTCCGTGTACGTTAGGTACCTGCAAACAAGAAAACAGAGGTGTCAACTACAACTAGGTACTTAGTACTATGTTTATTTATTTATTTATTGATGTCCAAAGGAGATGTACATGAACACATTGTGTATGTGTATGGGTGTGCTGAGGATCTAGCCTCAGAACCTATTCAGTGGGCTGCACTTTAGGCCTATGTTTACGCTAAGAACAATGTAGCACCAATGATATTTTTTGTTCCTGTTCTAAATTCAGTCCTTGTGTAGACCTAGGTACATATAAACATAGGGGCGTATGCTACCTCGATTAGTGCCTACCTACGTAGGGCCTACAGACTATATAGCAACACACTTTTCAAAACAAGAGTTTTTTTTTTTTAAGAGTTCCAATCACAAAGTTTGTCACATCACAGGCTCCAGTGAAATCAGTAAACAACAAAGTAGGCATAGGCCCTAGTCTGGCTCTAGACCTTAAGGGCAAAGTGTAGTCTCTACGTCAAAAACCGCAGAAAATGTTCATTACATATTAAATTATATCTCAAGATTGCAACAAGAAATCAAAAATCTAAATCAGCAGTGCACTTTGCTTTGGTAAGCCCTACAGATTGAATAAAATATTATAACCATTCATTAGCGTAGTATTTTGATTATAATTCGATAATTAGTAATAAAATTAATTAGCCTATTTATAAAAAAAAAAAAATACTGATTTAATATAAGTCACCACTTAGCGCATGCAATGTGTAGGGCTTACTAAACCACAGTGCGCTGTTGATTCAGATTTTCGATTTCAAAGCCCATTCTTGTGATATAATTTAAAAATGAGAATTTTGTGCGTATTTTGACGTAGAGGTATCCTTCCCTGTTAAGTATTTTCCACTCGTAGAAATGTAGCGGACCTGAAACGCATACAAAGACCGAGAGTTGGCGTGTTACTATCTGGGTCTTTGTAGACACACCAATCACTGAAGTATCGATCACCACAACACAACTAATTTGCCTCAGCAACTTGGGTTCAGTTTGCTGCTGTATTTACGACTGACAGAAGCTACCGCGCGATACGGGTTGTGTGCCTTTTTGGTTACCGCATGCAATTTGAGATCGCACGGAGCGTGCTAGCTCGGCTTCTTCACCGAGCTGAGTTGGGTTCGAGCTTAGGTGTTTATCAGGCAAATTCAGTTTGCATGATGTTCAGCTCAAGCTTACGAGCTCGGCTCGCGTGGTAAACGTTTTTTTATGCTCGTGATGATACTCGACTAGACCTATTTACCGATTTACCAACTCAAATGACAACTTGTTGATCGAGAGCGACAACTTTGTAAATAGAATAACGCAAGCTATAACTTGTTGATCTAGGGTGACAACTTATTAATTTGAAGCAGACTACCCGCGCTGCGCATGATTTATTACATTTACGAAGTTGTTGATGTCGACGGATAATTAGTCGTCACTCGTCTTGGCTTTTGAGTAATAGGCCCTTAAATAAAAACACGTTTAATCTAGGCCTAGTCTACGCCTACGATAAGCACTAGGCTAACCTTCTAGACACATGAACAAGATTTGAAAAATAGATGAATATAGAATGCCTAGGCCTAGGACCCAAAACCAGGTTAGGAAGAAGACCTACATTTTATCCTTTTGGTGTTGACGTTTCCCCATCTTTGATGATGATTATTCCGATATAGTTACGAATGAAAAACGTGTGCAACAACGTCTAGTAATAAATCCAATACTGATAATAGTAAGCACTCAAACTCCCAAGTAATCAAAATATTTCAGCTGTCAGGTTCGGATAGGAGACAAAAATATGTCAACAGAAGTTATCAGAAGTGCGCATGTGCACGCACATGAGTTGTACAGGCATACCAACGTTAACTTACTCCGGCGGTACATTCGAAAGAAGTTTATCTTGACGAGAAAAACTTGTCTGCTGTTACTTCTACGGTGACCACAACGATCTAACGATCGCTGGATCGTTGTGGTTATAAAAATATATACTGCGTGCAAAGAATGTTTAGCTATTCTATTACTAAGTATTGATTGATTATGTAAAATGTTCGCAGAAGCCTTGATTGCTAAAATTATATCACCAAGTAATGGATAAGCAGTGGTTGAAGTGGGGCGGTATGAGCCGGTATGAATACCGTTAATAAAAATAGCGACGGTATGCCATACCGGCACTAATTTTGATCGATTTTAAGCATATTCACAAATTATGTTCAATATTTTCTAATCCAATGGTTTTATGAAGTAAATGATTCAATTCTGTTTATCCACCCACTACAAAAGTATTATTTTAGCACGGGTCCTCAATCACCCCACCCCTCTTCAAAAAACACCCTAAAGAATTCCCTGCTGGGCAAAACTGGGGGGCCGCGCCCCCCAGATTCCCCTGCGTAATCGCTTTGTCTATACCTTACACAGCTGAGTGCATAAGTCCACTTGAACCACTGTGGATAAGTGAATGGAATTATTTTCAAGAAAATCCACAAAGAAGTGGTATGTTTATTCTGCACTAACTCTCTATCCTCAGATTACATTGCCGATTTATTTGTGAACTAAATTTAGCTAAAAAATAATAATGTTGAGTGCAGGAGCACAGGCAGGAAAGTTGTTGGAGTAATGATGTTCTCTTCTGTCAGATCTAATATTGATTTACTTAATATTGTGTCGGCTACTATTATCACCATCGTCATCAATTAACTATTTTATACAGTGTTGTTAAGTAGCGCGCTACTTGTAGCATGTTACTTTTTTAGGAAGCGAGACTGGTAGCGCGCTACATTTGAAAAAGCAGGAAAGTAGCGGGTAGCAAGCTACTATATACAAGTATTTGTAGCGAAAAATCACCGCTACTCTATTTTTGCAATAAACAAACACACGTTTGTTTCGTCCGCCACAATTCCCACCGTCACAGGTTCGGAATGACGACTGACATTGGCCTTCTTGCTCTATAGTCCCAAAACCGCCTCCCCAGCGCTGAGTTTCCTGTTTCACCCCGTGAGCTGTAATATGAGTATGACTCACTTCCAGACCGTACCGTTGTTTCAATAAATAGTACGTACTCTTGATCCTTTGAAAAAAATGAAAGTAGCTGTAAAGTAGCGTCACTACTTTTCTTGAGTAGCTGTACAAGTAGCGAGCTACTTACAAAATACAGTAGCTGAAAAGTAGCTAAGTTACTTTTAAAGATCGTAGCTGTAGCTGTAACAGTGCTACTTTTAAAAAGTAGCTTTAACAACACTGATATTATTATAATATATATTAATTATATTTATGGTTGAAACAATACATATCTTGTGTCTTGTTGGTTGATATAATATTGGAATCAGCAATGTCTAGTAATTATAAGGAACAAAGTGAACAAAGCTTTATTCGAGTATCAAAAGATCCACAGGATGGTAAAAGTACCTTTGCCGACAATCTGACATGCAGAAATACCAAATTTGGGGACGTTTCATCTGAGAAAGCACAGAAATCCCAAACAACCCCAGACAGGAGGAAACTCTTATAGTATCCCCTTTCATAGCCATCAGTTGTAGGTGTATCGATATTTTTGTAACATTTCATGCAGTGTTATTCATAGGTTGCACGTACGTCACATCTATGCGCGTGGCGGCCACATGTGTGATCAAACTTTTACGTTGCCATCAAGAAACAATTGAAGCCTGTTGTAATAGATCACAGAAAGCATTAGTTCTTTCAAATTAAGCTTGTGTTAAATAAAATTGGTGTGTGGTAATTTCTGATATTTTTTTAACTTATTTTTACTTTTTAAATTTAAGTTAGGCTTATTTAGTAACTTTTAATAATATTCGCCAATGATCTAGGATTGGTCCTCATCAATCGTGTCGCAATTATGGCCGCTGTGATGTCACGTGGGAACTGTGAATACTTCTCACGCAACCACCTACCACATTTCCGGTTAGCTGTTGGTCTACTTTCTCCTTCTTTGTCTGCACATTTGTGCTCTCCATAAAAATGTCTGGTGTAACTTTCTTCCTAATAGAACTAAGTAGCTACAAGAGCTGCATTCCAGAATTCATCGGATTACTAATTTCACTACGTCAATAATAATCCAAGTGTTTAAATATTCAAACTGGATTACTTTTATTACTAAAAGATCAATTGTATTTAGGATATTCCCTCCATTTACGAAGCAAAACAAATCCCATTACTCATTAGTGTCCCTTTTATCTCCTGACGTCTCAGCAGGTAATCCGAGATAACTTGCGAGATGAATTCTGGAACACAGGTTTGTTTGCTGTTGTCAAGTTGAGTGTGGTGATCACAGGGTATATCTTACTATCTTTGGTGGCGATTGTCCATCTTTGAGTTTCTTCCTCCTGCTTCCTCACCAGTTTCCTCCACTCAAAGTATAAAACTAGCTAATAGGCCTGAAACACAACACTATAGAAGCAAGTGTGAGTGACCACATCGTATGAGTCATACGGTATGACTTATGTACTTAGCTTGTCCATGCCAAAGTGGTAGCACAAACAAACTCAAACATGATTTGAAAATGTAGATAATGTTTAAAAAAATTTGACAGCAAATTGGAACGTCTGTGGCACAAAAACGGTAACATAAATTTTATGGCATTTTTGTCAACTTTGTTATTTTTTTCTTACGTGCAATCAATAACATATTTTTTTTGGCATGAGGCAAGACATCTAATATGCTTGTCAGTTGTGCAAGTGCGACCACTGACATACGAAACTGCATTTGGGTGGGGCACAGTGCTTCTTTTGATCATTAACCCAATTATTGAAATCCACTCTACAATCTATGGAATCAAATAAGTAGAGGACCATACAATGAATGTTTGAAAATGTATATTATTGAATTCAGTCTAAAACCATGAAAAGAGAGATGTCAATTTGATCCGAAACACATTTTAAAATTAATAGCAATGTGAACTTCATCACTTCCAATTTCATTATTTTTGGTCATGTCCATATACCGCTCTTGAAAGGGAACTTGTAGCTTTGCCATGAAACCGTTAGTAGAAAATGCTGCTGGTCATAAATTTTGAGTGTGGCAAGATGCATGGACACCCACAAGTTACAACACATTACTGTATAAGTACTCCTTCATCCGGGAAGAACACCCGTGGTTTCTTTCCAGAAATGCTTTAAAATTGAACACATTTTATATCCTTCTTTGTCAATGATGACAAACATGTGACTCCATCACTCCATCTATACTCTATAGGTACGTAGAAACTAGGGATGTCAGTATCCGGAAATAGTTGTACCCGGGTACCCCCATGCCGTACCCGGACTACCCGGGTAGTAAATAATAATAAATAGGCCTACGCGTTTTATCGTCATGGGTGTCAAATGATTCGTTAAGTTGTGAAAAGAAACATTATATTGTTAAACGGTATCAGGTTGCATTGTCTTTGATGCAAAACGATTGCGGAAGTATTCAGCAAAGCTTCAAAGCTTGCGTCTCTCTGAGCTCGAACACAAGAACATGATTGCAGTAAAGCTACGACGGGCGGGTGCGCTCCCTCGGACTCGCAACCGTTCCGCTGCATTCTTCCATGGGCCTACAGAAGATGATACTAATTGGGCTTTACATCTAATTTTTTTTGTAACTATGGGTAATCGGGACGGGGGGGGGGGGTCAAGTTAAATGCCTGCAAATTGAAAAGAGCGGCTCGTACGCTCGCACAAAGACGTCAGTAGGGAAATATCACAATGTTGAATTGATTTCATTTTGAACAGAAGAAGGGAACGGGTAGTACCGGGTAACGGGTATTGAAAAGTTGGAACCGTACCCGTGTGTACCGGGCGGATAACGGGTACCCGTTGACATCCCTAGTAGAAACAGCTGTATGCAAGTGAATGTTTCAGACATTCAACTAAAATTTCCCCAAGACCCGATTCGTAGAACGTGCCTGAAAGTTATTCTTATTGCAAATTTCTGTTCTAGGCCTAGTTCTTGTAACTATTATCGAGTTCAGAAGTTTTACAGGAACTAAACCGGATGCAATGATTGAAGTGTGGGATGGGGCCATTTGAGCACGGACAACTTAAATTCAACCCCAAGCATTGCCACAATAGCTTACCAGGCGGGCGGAACACTCATCACACTCTGGCCCCGCAAAAACTACTGACTAACTGACAGCTCATCACTACATGTAGGTAACATGCACTTGCTGTTCGGTTCGAAACCTATTGAAATTGAGGGTAATAAAACGGTCTTCGGGTGGGTTTCCTCGAGATCCCTCGCCCTCCCGCTACCCGCCCACGACCATGGTTGAGCACGTGCTTTCCAGATTTGAACCATATGGTTGGTATTTTCAAATGAACAGGGCAGACAGCCCAGCCCACCCTTCTAAGGGTGAACACGACAATAGTTGTGGCATTCGGACATGTACTTGAAGTTCAAACTAAGATGTTACTTCAATCTTCAGTCAATCTAAAACTTGACAAAAGCAAGCAGGTCTGTAAAGCCTGTCCGCTCATAGTAGAAACGAAACGTTTAGAGCTAATGACCAATGTTTGTCTAATAGACCGTGAAATAGGGTTTAAAATGCCAACAGGTAGCGCGCTGTTGTCATTTTCTTGCAATTCTTATTCTTTCAAAGGGTGACATTCTTTCATCTTCCGTTATTATAAAATTGGCAACCGTGTTTTTCTAGTAAATCTTGGTTTACAAGCCGATTATAATGGTTCAATACACAAACATGGGCCATTAGCTCTAATCGTTTCGTTTCTACTATGAGCGGACAGGCTTTACCTACATTTTAAATTCTCTTACGAGTACCGTAACATTTTATGTGTTGACATCCTTAATAGTATCATAAATTGTTAGATTTCATATTTTGCTTATATGTAACCATTTAAGAGTTCTTATTAGGGCTGGGAGAAAACGGTTAATTTTGTCAACGTTTATTTTTCCGAATTTTTCGCGTTTAAACGTAACACCCCTCCAGTTCACAAAATGATAACAAAAAAGTGAGTTATAATGTTGCGAAAAAACATGTTCAACGAAATAACACGGTTGATTTATTATAATATTCATTGTTGATTGTGTTCCCCACCGTTGTGTCCAACTGTCCACAGTCATTTTGACTCCACACACTAAGCTATGCCTCGTCGGCTCGTCGAAGAACTGTTACATCGGAAAAATCTGTGAATTGGGTTTTGACACGGTTAAACGTGTATGAATGATTGTACACGTATATTTTCTCGCGGGCGTTTACACGTTTAAACGACTCAGCCCTAGTTCTTATATTTTAGTTTTTGTTCAAGTCATATGCACAGCATAAAAACAAAAACGTACCTAAAATTCTTAAACAGCTGCCATTTTCAAGAACTAGAATCAAATCTGTTGTCTACTTTTTACTTCTGGTTTATTATTTTTCTTCGTCAGGTGCGAGATCTTTCGTAGATTACTTCAAGAACCAGCAACAGTTTTGAGGCTTTCAGACACGTCCATAGCCAAAGAGAATTCTACATATTGTATAGACAAAATCCATATAGTATCAACCAACAACACCCACAGGCTACAAGACAATGAATTCCCGACTTGGAATTAGAGCCAAAGTTGAATACTGTAATATGAACTTGCATAACTAAAGCAATTAGAAAATAACTCTTCATACTAGTAAATTCAAGTTTGCAACATGGATTAAAAATTGAATGGTCTACATTATCGTCTTCGAAAACAAACGATTTTATTTAAAAACAAAAAATGTAGATTGTCCACCTTAATATATTTACAAATACATGATAGGAATAAATTTAAGTATGTTTAATTAAACATCTACATTAAAATATGAATATGATAGTTTAGCTAAGCTATACATATATGTTGGGAAAATCAAAAAATAAACTAAAAGTGAAATGTAGGTGTACCCTATTTTGGTAACCTAATGCTTGCACTGTATAATATTAAACAGTACTGAGGAGTCAACATTTCACAGAAGTCCATAAACGGTACATTACCGACGGTACGAAGTTTTATAAAAACTTGCTCTCAACTCAATTAGTGATGACACCGGGTACCTGGATACTGGTTTGATTTTCTTATACTATTTCTGTTTGGTATTATTGGAATAAATCTATATATTTAATAACAAAAAAGTTTAGTTTTGTATAGAGGAGATAACCCCACTGCCAATGTAGTTTTAATTGTGAAATTTTCGTTTAAATATGCAACTGAATGATTTTACACGCCGGTATTACTGCGGTCCATTAATACGAAGCCAACAGCAGGCCTGCTTACGTGAAGCACAGACTGATAATGCGCGTGCAACTGTTCTTCAGTCCCTCTCTCTCTCTCTCGGTCACAACTTTGCGTCGGGCGGTTGCCTTCTATCCTGTCAGCATTGAGCGGGATCACACCGCGCGTAAGAATATATTATGCAAACATAACTTCAAATGGCTTATAACATGAGAAATCAAGAACATTTGCATCGATTTATTGGACAAAATTATCGAAACAAAATAGTATGTCAAACAATATATCTTGATGGGATTTCATACCTACAAGCTGGGACCAGCCAATATCTTTACCTTCCCCCCCTCCCCTTGTTTTATTTTATCCACTGAAAGCAGTACTTACTACTTATCACTATCAGTTCCGAAATGTTGGAACTTCTTGGACCCGATGTCATCCCTATTATTAAATATTATGAAATTGATCGGTTTCTTTGCTGTTCTGATAGTTAATTAGGTAAACACATGTATGTATTACAGTTGAAATAACATGATGTTGTATGCCTGATAGTTTTCTTTTACCACTTGTAGCTGAGTAGCCAAGATGAGCTTCAGATGGCTTCAAGAAAACACCAATGATATTGATCTGTGATGAAAATATATAACAAAACAGATCTTCAAAAGTTCAATGATATGTGAATGTCACATTACACGTTATTCTTGCGGGGCCATTGCTCGAGCTTGTGCACGTACTCTTTTCTCGTATTCCAATCGGTTTTGGCTGAAAACAAGTTCAAAATTACATTACATAAAACCAATGTATAACATTTTCCAAATGTTGAGACCATTTCAACCATAAAGCAGAGTTAACTTATTATCCTGAACATAACATTTAATCACTTGACAGTGAAGTTGCCATGCATCAAGTTTTGTCTCCTGCCATGTCCACTTATTTCATCTTGCATAAAGTAGAAGCAGCAAATATTCTTGAAACAAGTGTCAAGAGAAACAACCAATGCAACATCAGACAAAAATTGAATTTCAATGTGTCTGGCAAACGTCTTTTTAGGTAGCAACCAGTGCTCGAAATTAGGAATTATAGACAGCAGCCCTTCGGGCTACTGTCTTATAGTTTTTGGCAGCCCGGTTAGGAATTGAATAGCCCGATTTTATTACTTAATATTTTTGTTTTATTACCTAATTAACATTTGAAATTACATTTATTATTTTTTAATTATTGTTAAGAAAATGTTGACTAGTTGACTAGTCTAGTGCATTCGTCGGCCGCGAGCGCAGTGGCGCATGTGTGTAGGCTAGGCGGGCGGCGGACAGCACGAAAAATATACCCTATATTGAAATGTTTCTGACGCTCTATTATCATAAGAATAAGATTACTGGTCAGTGGTTTGATACATTCAAAACTGTGATAATTTGTTAATATAATAGGCCTACAGTGTGTTGTGTGAACACATGGCACTTATGATTTTAGAAAAAAAAAAAAACACATTTAATAATGTGTTTGTATGTGAAATTTAAGGCAGCCCATCCTGCAGCCTGGGTATATATACAAGTGGCAGCCCGAGTACGTTTTGGGCAGCCTCGGGCTGCCGTTAATTTCGAGCACTGGTAGCAACACATGATTCAAATAAGAAATTCCAACAGCTATGCTCTTCTTAAGCCCAGTATTTCAATCTCCTAATAACTTGTTTTCACCATATCAAATGCTTTGCTTACTAATACAAATGTACAAAATACAAAACACAAAAACATGTACAAAATACAAAACACAAAAACATGTACAAAAATACAAAACAAAACAAATACTAAATACAAATGCTTTTCAGTACTATACGATACATGAGTACCTACGTACCTTTCATAGTAACTAGGGTAATATAAATTTGTGTAATTTAATAGGCAACACGTGTAGGCCTACGATTTTTTTTGTTAAACCAAATACTTAGTTTAATAGTATTAGATACAAAAAGTATATTAATGCAAGTCGCACGTAAAAAAGAAATTTTTAAATAGGTTTTATGTGGTCGTATTTATTGAAGTTTAAACTCGGGGATCTGAAACGCGTACAGGTGGCTGTGACGCAATGATTGTGTAGACGTGGCGTAACAGACCAATCGCTGAGGCGGTGAGCGTACGCAGAACAAAACTATGACGTCAAATCCACTCTACATGGCGGCGGCTCGTTTTTCGCGCCCTTTTATTTATCATTACTAAACCAATTATTTTGAGGCATAGACTGATCCGTTTTTCAAAATTCAAAGACACAAAATTATTAAATGAGAGACAAGGTATTTAAAAATCGATTAAAATTTTCATACGCGTGTTCCCTATTACAACCATGCAAAATTTCTAATGTCGAACCTTCCTGATCACAGAAAACATTTTCCCCTAAAGGCTAAAGGTAGTTTATGAAGCCTTACAAACAATTGAAAATAAGCAGACAAGATTAATTTTAAACTTCCATAGACTGTTATGACTTAAAATGCCTTAAATAGATTAAAATCTTACTATAGTTAAAAATACATTCTGAGTTTCTCACCAGTATATAGTGTACGCTTCAGCTTGAGCTGGGTCTTTTATATTAGGCTCATTAAGTAAATCTTGAATTCCCAGCAAAATTTGTTTAATGGTAATTGCAGGTCGCCAGTCCTTTTCTTCGTCTAAAAGTGACAAGCATACGGTACCTGAAATACAATATTTTTCCAGAATTAAAATTTAGCCAAATAAGCAAAACTAGTAGGTAACTTCTAGGCCTAACAACATTCAACAAATATTATAAACAAACTATGTAAGTTTACCCTAGTAGTGCCTATTATTAACAAATTAGATTATTTCTTAAACTAGTAACTTGTTATTGTTCAACATTGCCAAAGGGTTTACATTTTATGTAGGACTAAACTTGTTTATATTTTTCAAATGTGATAGGACAGGAACATATTTTGGGTTTTTGTGACCTTTGTCGTTTTGATAAACTTTTTACTTTGGATTTTAAATTACTCAAATTATTAACTTTCTGAAAATGTATCATGGATACAAGGGTTTACTTTGGTTTTCAGAGATGGCTCCAAAATTGTAAAGGTTGGACGCAACTATTATTGCTTAACTGAACAATTCAGGTTGTACACAACAAGTGGTCAGTTTTTTACAGTTAAATCTACTAACTTAGTATCATCTTGGGAGGTGCGAATGATCTTAGCTATTGAAGCACACTAAATTAATTAATGTCGTTTTGTTGTCGTTTTATTGTCAGTTGTCGATAATAATGGTAGTAACTAGTAAGGAAGGCACATGGTGTTATGGCCGGGGCTTCCTCTAGCTCTTGCCAACAGCAATGTATACGTGAATATATCCAGACACATTGAAATAATAATAAATAATAATAATAATTGTCATAATAATAATGATAATAATAATAATAATGATTTAGTGAATCCTTCGAGACAACATCCATCCTGACATGGTTTTCGTGGTTTTCCACTGTCCATAGAGTAGAATTACTAGGATGGCTTCGAGAAATCGGCCACGACCGTACACACAGTAACACGACGCCAAGAAGACACACACGAAGACAATGCAAATAAGATCATATCATTATGTAGTGTATACAATGAACAATTGTACTAATAAGACAGTAACTACTGAAGTTGAACAAGGTACCTCATGGAAATTCTTGACATTACATCTGTATTGTCCGTATAACATGTAAACACCGGCTTTGACCGAGATTGATGACTGTTTAAACTGGTACCATGTGATAAGTGAAGTTAAATAAGGTAGACACATGGAAATACTTGACATTACGTCCGTATAACATGTTAATGCCGGTTTTGACCGAGATTGTATGATTGTGATACATTCAATAAAATGATAATAATAATAATAATTAGGTATAATAATAATAATAATAATAATAATAATAATAATAATAATAATAATAATTTCATTAAATCCATTATCTCATATACTAAACAAATCTACACATGGTTTCAAGATAAAGGACGGTAATACGGTTTGCCACACACTTTCACATCTATTCTACATGGACGATCTCAAGCTATATGCTTTAAATGCGACACACATGACGAGTCTTCTTAACTCAACGTTAGAATTCAGTAGAGATATATGTATGGATTTTGGAATTGATAAATGTAAGTCACTTCATGTCATCAAAGGAAAGATTACGAAATTAGAAGAGTTTGAAATTGACGAAGACAACCGGATTGGAGTAATGGACGAAGAAGATATATACAAATATTTAGGATTTGCGCAGGCTAAACGAATTGATCATAAACTGATGAAAAGTAAACTAATTTCTGCATACAAGAAACGAATAGGATCCATTTTAAAAACACAATTGAATGGTAAAAACAAGATCAAAGCAATTAACACTTATGCTATACCGGTACTAACATATTCATTTGGAATTATTAACTGGACACAGACAGAACTTCATGCCCTAGAAATTCTCACCCGCACAACATTCACCAAATACAGAAGTCATCACCCTAAGTCAGCAATAGAACGAGTGACTCTACCTAGAGAAAAAGGGGGAAGAGGCTTGATTGATTTAAACAATTTATATTATAAACAAATTGAAATTCTGAGAAAGCACTTTTATACAAAATGCCCACATTCACAACTTCATAGAGCTATAGTATCGGCAGACAAGTCGCTTTCTCCCCTCAATTTAAATGACGGAAATTTAAACTTGCTTCAAAAACTAAATTCTGACACAGCAAAAGAGATCAGAATATCAGAAAAGACGTTACATAGCAGACATTATAAAGAACTTCTTAAGGATAGCGTCGATAGGGTAGCATCGAACAAATGGTTAACGTCCGGGGACATTTTCAGCGAAACAGAGAGATTTATGATCGCTATTCAAGATAAAGTAATCAAGACTAACAATTACAAAAATACATACTGAAAGACGTCACAGTGGAAGATAAATGTAGAAAATGTAATTTGAACGGCGAAACAATTGAACATATCGTATCTGGGTGCAAAATGCTTTGTCAAACAGATTATCTTCATAGGCATAACCAAGTTGCAAACATTGTACATCAAAAATTAGCCATGAAGTATAAACTTATAAACACAACCACTGCGTATTACAAATACAAGCCTGAAAAGGTATTAGATAGTAAAGACTACAAATTATATTACGACCGGGCAGTTATTACAGACCAAACCATACATCACAATAGACCGGATATTATATTTATTGACAAGAAGAAACAAGAAACGATTTTAATTGATGTTGCCGTCCCTTTATGCCACAATGTAGAGACAACTTGGCGGGAAAAGATAAACAGATATAAGGAATTATCTATTGAAATAAAAAGGTTGTGGAAGCAGAATAATGTTACTGTTATACCGTTAATTATATCAGCAAATGGCATTGTTCCACGTAAACTCCATGACAGTATTAAACTAATTGGTCTCCAACCGAACATATATATCGAGATGCAAAAAGCAATTATTTTGAACACGTGTAGGATAGTGCGAAAATTTTTGAACTAAGAAGAATGAAGACTTCAAGAAGTTCTCCATCCCGATGGTGGTTTTCGTGGTTTCCACCGTACAAAGAGCGAATGCTGGGATGAGTACAAATCGGCCACGACCGTACATAGCATCCACAGTTCGGTTTGGAAAAAATAATGTGGACAATGATATACTAAGTAGTATAGCCAAATGTGGGCATCTGAGAAGCAGAAGAAGAAGAAGAAGAAGAAGAAGAAGAAGAAGAAGATATATTAAGTAGTTCTAAGTAGATTTTAATAAGGTAAACACATGGAAATACTTGACATTTGTGTCCGTACAACATGTTTATGCCGGTTTTGACCGAGTTTGTATGTATTGCAACAATAAAATAATAATAATAATAATGGCTCGGTTAATTATTTAATTAAATATTTTTATAAAGTTCTCTGGAAACCTATGCCCAAGATCAGTAGGCCTACTTCATGAATTATACGATTGTGATTTCGAATATATGGTTTTTAATAGAATATTTTGCTATACTTAAAGTTAATAAATACATATTTCTCTCACTCTTGCCATAAGCACATATTTTCAACAAAATATAACACTTTAATAAAATCAAGGGCCATATCATATCAAACACAAGTGAGCTCGATGTGACTTGATGTGACTACCCAAACTAATTTCTAAAATGTTTTTTTATAGGAATTGAATAGCTGGATGGTCAAAAATATTTTTAAGCAAATAAATTTGTAGTTTTAAGCACATACTTATTCGAGCCCTAATAATAATAAAAATAATAGTAGGCCCTAATAATTATAATAATAATAATAATAATGATAATGATAATAATAATAATAATAATAATAATAATAATAATAATAATAGGTAATCAATAATCATAACAATAATCATAATCATCATAATCATAATAATAATAATAATAATAATAATAATAATAATAATAATAATAATAATAATAATAATAATAATAGTAATACTGTAATAATATCAAGTGCACATCGGTAACAATTACCTGACGGATAAACATTGGGGTGGAACAATGGTGGTTCAAACTTGCATTTAGGTGGACTAGAAGGGTAGTCATCCTTGAAGATCATACGGAGTTTGTACTGGCCTCCTTCCCATGGTGTCTATGCACAAACATAAAATACAAATTGAGTTGTTCTTATTAAAAAGAAAAACTTAGATCCAGGCCTACAATAATATATAGGCGGGTATATAAAATATTATGAAACTTTACCGATTTCTTTCCAGGAATGGCACACTCCCAAATCATCAAGTTCAAACTAGCATCAGGATTCTTGATTGGACGTGCCACAAATCCCTAAAACAAATTAATAATCTCTACATAGGTTAAATATTTCAACATTCATAATCACATCATTTAAGAAGCATCATCATTCAAAACAATGTTTAAAGAAATGTTACCATTAGGCCTAGGCATTATTTATTTATTTATTTACAGTAGGCCTACATGGACACTACAGCATTTTATGCCAATAGGCGTGACCACCAAACAAAACAAATAACAACATTTACACAATAACAATACACATACAATACATATATCTGCAATACAATTGTTTTGTCAGGTAATAAAAATTAATCAACAATAGGGATGGACGAACCTTGGTTTTTTAATTTCGAACCGAACTCGAACTTCTAAACAAAAAAAGTTCTGAACTTCGAACTCGAACCGAACTTTTACGAAGCGGCTTGAAAACTGAAATATTGCACAAATTCAGGAAGAAAGGAAAGTAATCCCAAATAATGTTCTTTTTTGTATCTGTGGACGTGGGCCTAGCTCCCGTGGTCGGCATTGGCTCCGGATCGTCCCTCTTTTTCTTCACTGCCCATGATCAATTTAAAATTTGCTACATGTGAAACTATCTAAATTCGCGGCCACAGAGAATTCGCGGCCTAAGTCGTTCGATGTTTCGTTGAAAGTCGATAGTCGACATGCGCGAGCACGAAAGATCAAAACAAATCCTTCTCCGTACGAAGCGCTGCAATCGTGAATATATTTGTAAAGTAACCCCAACTCCATTAAGAACGTATTTTATCACGATTTTGTAACATAATTTTGTTTTATTTGAGGTTAAATTGTGATACAATCTGTTATATTTTACCAAATTCCATAGCATTCAATTTTCTTTTTGTCTCGACTGAAATAAAAATTATTAAAATATGTAATGAAAAACTTGATAGATTGTCGTTACTGTATTGTGTATACAGAGCCCTAGTCAGAAACTCGTTGTTTCCTGTAGCGACAGCCATGCTACCTACCAGCGTTATTGTGAACCATAACAATAACATTCATCGGCATCGCTTGTAGCAAGAGCTTGTAGCACGTTATACTGTGCTTGTAGGTCGACGAAGACGAAAGCAATCATAACATAGATGATTGTGCACATAAAACCATTTAATTACGTGTTCAATGTAATGCTTTTTCGTGCATAATGTGCCATATTAGACCAGTTGTTGACGAGGAAGGTTGGAGGGAACATAATATAGGCCTCGTCATGCCGTGGAAGGCATAGAGCCTAGGCCTAGGCCTCAGTCGTGCAGTGGAAGGCCCTAGACCAGGCCTAGGCCTGTGCGTAACAAATTTTCAAAACATTTTCTTTCGGCAAGCGTTGTTTACTGTGTGTTGGCGTTTTTTACGAGGAATACCTTAAAAAATAGTTAAAACTGACTCAGAAAAGTTCGGTTTAAGTTCGAAATTTTTACAAATCACGAACTCGAACCTTAACATTCGAACTCGAACCGAACCGAACTTCAAAAAAAGTTTGGTTCGAGTTCGGAATTTCGAACGTTCGTCCATCCCTAATCAACAATGTTGTCATCAGTAAAAGGGACAATTAAAACGTTTAAAACAATAAACAATAGAAAAAGCACCTCAGAAATTTACAGGTAGATGTGGAAAGAATGATTAAGGTGGGAGGGAGACTCACCATGGACTATGGACCTGCATCTGCTGATAAATCAGTGTACTGGTATAGTTCTTCCAGTATGAAAAGACGGGTTGTTGCCGAAATCGGCCGGTGCGGTAGGTTGTAAACTTAAAAGCCACCCTAATTGACCACTTGCGACCGCTTCCTGCGTTGCCAAGATGTCTATTTAGCGAAGAATGCGTATCTCTCTCTCTTGCTCGCTCCGTAATACCTCATTCATCCCCAATGGCAAGCAATAATATCTTGTGAATAATACTTGAATGCTTGAATAATGCTTTGTGAATGAAAATAATTTACGATGTTACCAGTGAAAAGAACCCTTCGTACTTGCACTGACAACCTTGCAGCCAATTATTGTGCCAGGCGGCTAGGCAGTATTGGGAGTACAATAAGATTATCTGTGTTGGAAGTGTGAACAAACAAGGTCCATTGTCCCTTTTACGGAAACAAAACATGTCAATTGCTGCTGGACGAACTATAGGCCTACCACTAAACTAGCCCTGGAAGTCAGCTGTGAGCCACCATTTCTACAATTGGCTACGGTTCCAGGCTTTTGTTACATTGTTGGCATGTAGGACCTTGATTTCATCTTAGTGCCAAATAACAAACTGTCATGTTGACGAGAGAAAACAAAACCTTAATTGAGCTCTACACTTACAAATGGATGGTCTTTTCGCCACGCTTTCCGCTCCTCTGCAAGCCTTGCAATGGCAATTCCCGACATACTTACTAGCCCACACTATTGGTTGCCGGCTAGAGCCTGAAACAAAAAATGTTACTTGGTAGGCCTAGTGACTAGTAGTTAGCCTATTTTTTTTAACAGGGATAATATAACTTAGACCATCAATTAATACAATAGGCCTATGCTTGAACAAATTCCTCCAATAAAATGTTATGCCTTGTGGGGGTTTGTACTAGGAAGGTGTTTCCAATACCAACGAACTAGGCTTGTGCATTCAGTAGGCAACCAACGTATTCACTGAAACATTGATGATGCCCAGGCTAGAGTCAAAGCAGCAAGAATCCATCCTTGGGTCCAGACCTATTAAATTTAAATTCTTTGTGTTGAGGATTAGATTCTGTCGGAAATTATAGCAATTTCGGTCGACCGCTATTAGTAGAGGGATTTATTTTTTGTCATGAGCAATAAAGCAAAATTCTCTACTTAATCCATAGGGAACCTGCAACTGACGTCACAGCCGAACTACAACAATGGAAACTGATGGACAAACAACAAACTGTCAAAGTAATAGCTTTGCGAATAATGGGGAGAAAACAATAAGTTTTAATGATAGTAACTGCTTGCCAGTTAAAGTTTTTGTTCAATGATGGACAACAACGAACTGAAATTTTGTAAACATTTTGAACATTTCAATATCCAACTTCCAAACATTTTATTTTTTGACAGCTTGTTGTTTGTCCATCGGTTCAATTCATTTGTTTCATTGTTGTGTTTTGGTGTTGTGCGTACTCTATTGCTTGTAATGAAAATGAAAAATAGAGATATGTTCTTCAGTTGTGGTAGGTCTACGTAGATTTAGAATCTAAAAGCGAAATAAAGTGGAATAATACTAATTTAACAAACGAATCTGGGCTTATCGGCAAAATAAAGGCGACTATCCATTAATTGACATAAATACAATATTAATCTTTTTGTGTCAAAGTTGTTACAGACATTTCCCCCCATTTTTCCCCCAACATCCCTTTCTTTTTGAAAAATATGTAATTTAAAGGTTTCAATCCTTTTAAAATGTCAAGCCTACGATTTCGATTTTCACCCTCCACAAAATTTTGAACATTAGCACATCTCACCATTTTGTTTTGTAAATCTGGTCTTGGAATGGAAAATCACATGTTATTTGTGGGTGGCAGTCCTGGCAATTTGGCAAGGCGGTTTTTAGATTTCAGTTACAAATTATTAAATGTTTATGAGTCCGAGGGTGTTTAAAATGTGTCAACGGCTACGCAGCCGTTGAAGCTTTCCAAGTCACTCTTGAAGTCAGCTTCATCCAAGCTTAGCATAGAGTTACACAGCCATATTCGACTTATTAAGCAAATTAAACATCGCATCACCTCTTGATGGCAAAGAACTTGCTGGACATCATGATCTTTGTAGACCAAGGCCTAGATCCTAGAATATTTATTTACTTCCTTATGAATAGCTGGGACCTAGCTAGAGTAGGGTTAAGCCTAGTTTTAAAGTCCTTGTACACGTTGGGTGGAAATAGAGATGGTAGGAATAGGAGAGAGTATGAGAGTGTCACGGAATTGATCAGGGAGGTAGGTTGGGAGTCGCTAGAGGATAGAAGGCGGAGGGACCGGCTGGGAAAAATGTACAGGGTAGTAAGAAAGCTTGAGGGCTGGGGGGGAGTTAAGGAGGGCGGTTAACGGGGCCAGTTACAGAGGAAGGGGGGACCATCGGTGGAAGAGACAGAAGGGTATGAAGGACGGATGTGGGTAAATTCTCCTTCCTGGGAAGGACGACCGTTGAGTGGACCGTTGGATGGGGAGGTCGTAGGACAAAAAAGATACGAGCATTTGCCAACAGGCTGAAGCCTAAAGAGAAGCCTAGAAGGAAACAGGGGAGAAGGGGTGGACCGACATAACGAGATTCAGGGGAAAATTCTGGAGAGAGTGGAGGTTATTAAGTAGGCCTACCTAGGCGTGTGGCTGGCAGACACATTGGAGTGGGGAGAGCAGATTAGCAGGTCGGTTGGGAAGGGAGTAAGGAATATAAACTTTGTAATGAGGGTGCTGAGGGGAGCAAGCAGGGAAATAAGGGAGCATGCTTACAGAGCACTAGTGAGGCCAGGTCTGGAGTATGCAGCGGCGGTTTGGGATCCACATGATGCTAAGGGGAGAGATGCTTTGGAGGGGGTACAAAAGAGAGCGGCAAGAAAGGTGCTTAGAAGTGCGAATAGATGGGTGGAAATAGAGCTGGGGGATGGTAGGAAGAGGAGAGAGTACAAGAGTGTAACGGAATTGGTCAGGGAGCTAGGTTGGGAGTCCCTTGAGGACAGAAGGAGGAGGGATCGGCTGGGAAAAATATACAGGGTAGTAAGGAAGCATGAGGGGGGGGGGAGTTAAGTAGGGCGGTTGTCAGAGCCAGTGACAGGGGAAGGGGGGATCATCAGTGGAAGATAGAAAGAAGGATATGGAGGACGGATGTAGGCAAGTTCTCTTCCCTGGGAAGGACGACCGTTGAGTGGAACCGGCTAGATGGGAAAGTCGTACGGCTAAAGAAGGTAAAGGCATTTGCCGACACGCTGACGCCTAAACCCGAACCCAGATTGATGAAGAAGGCGAAAGGCGACGATCCTGGGACAGGAAGAAGGTTGGAAGTAAGGGGGGTGACGGAGGGGAAGGAAGCAAGGAAACCTGAGAAGAATGGGAAAAGCAAAGTGGGTGTTGGAGGAAGGGAGGAAGAAGGAAAAGATGGGGAAGGAGGAATTATGAAGAAGAGAGTTTCTTGCCACCGGCATAAAGCTAACTGCAAAGAGAATAATAACAACAATATCAACACATTTAACAAAACCCAGGTCGATGGATGCCAGGTGAAAGGCAACGGTCCAGAGAAAGGGAGGAGGATGGAAGAGAAGGAAGCAAGAAAACCAGGGAGGAATGAGAGAAGAAAACTGGATGATGGAGGAAGGGAGGAAGGCAGAAAAAAATGGGAAAGGAAGGACGGAGGAAGAAGCCTGCTTAAAGCCAACAGTGAGGGATGAAATAACAACAACTACTACTACTACTTATTTACTAGGCCATCAGTTCAAAACTTCGCATTAATACAGTAAGAAAGGTCCTAACCTCTAGGCCTGGGCCTAGCCTAGGTAGGCCTACCTGTGTGGGTGGCTCTAGGCCTAGGCCTAGGCCTAGATGGAATTTTTGTGGACAGGCATGTCTAGGCCTACCATACAATATTTAATCCAATAAACTGTTGAATGTGGACTCAATCTTTCCCTAGGCCTACAAGTTACTTGCAATGCAATACTGTTAGTAGGCCTACGTAGGGGCCCTAGGGCCTAGGCCTAGTAACAATGTGGTTTGCCATGAGAATGCTAATGCCTAATGTTAATGCATCTACCGACAGACATTTGATAGAGGGAGAGAGGATATCGGGGCACGGCTAGGGTCTAAGCCCAAGGCCAACGAACAGTTAATAAGCAAGCTAAAAACTTATTCTACGCTCAGGCCCACAAGACAAAATAATAACAGGATGCAAGCGTAGGCAAGCCTAGGCCTAGGATATGGTTGGGGTAGGCCTAGGGCCTAGGCCTACGCTTACATTTAGTACGCAAACACACACTGCAATAGTCCTGATACATGTTAATACTAACCTCAAATCTAAAAATGGTAATACACCAATAGGTGCTCTTTTAGTAAATAACTAGTCCAAAGAGACCGCAAAATCGACAGAGAAGCGCCAAACGGCCAATGGCGCACACAAGACAAGTCTAAAGACGCTTTGCAAAGGTTTGCAACTGTAAAACAAGGTCAATAGATGAACTTGAACAGGCTGTGCAATACGAAGCAGCTAAAAGCGCGGGATTATGAATGGCCCACGATATGGGCAACACCAACACCCATGCTGACGGACCGTTATCTGCAAAGAGTTTATTGGGTTACAGATAACGGACCGTCAGCTAACGGTCCCGTTAACGACTCGTTAACCGACTGACAAACCGGACCTCAGAATACAACAAACACGATGTCGATAGGAAAAGTACTACTTCCTTCGCACGCAGTGACTAATCACAGCGTCTCTTTCCACCCGGATTCAATTCAATTCAAATATTTATTTTATTTCCTTACATTTTACACATTTTACCTGGGGCCTATTCAGTTCTCACTTCTAGTGAACGACCTTCCTGAGTTGTCTGTGCTGCGGGAGTATCGGCGAAAGGAACAGGTCGCAAAATAATACTCTTTGCGGATGCGGACGATTCTAGTACGCCACAGTCGAGGCAGGAACTTTTGATGGACTCAAACTAGAACCTGCATCATCGCTGGCTGACCTCACTAGCTGGTTTAACCCTAACAAGTTGAAACTTTATCGGGACAAGACACAAGTTGTTGTCTTCTCACCACGTGGGAGGCAGATTGTCCCAGGAGCTTCAGGGGAGTTCAAAACCAGAGCAAGATTCCTAGGGTTAATTATTGACCACCAACTGACATGAGCACCTCATATTAAGCAACTTGTCTCCAAACTAGGGCATCGCCATACGTCTATTGTCACGGCATTGCGATAGGAGTACCATCAGAACCGTATATTTTGCTCAAGTTCAGTCTTTACTTCAGTATGGCGTGATTTTTTGGGGGGCCGCCACAAAGAACAAACATGCATTTAAAGCGCAGAAAAGGATTATCCGCTAGGCCTATATGCTCTGCATTGGTCCTCATGAGTCGTGCAGACTATTTAGATAGATTGTGTTGTGTGTCATCTGTATTCTATGTAAATGTAATGTATTGATTGATATACTATGTACATTAATGGATACTAGCGCAGCCGCAGAGTCGCTAAATAAAGACTGAATTGAAAGGTTTTAAAGAGCTGAACATCCTGACTCTTCCTAGTCTGTATATTCAAGCAGTATGCCAGTTCACGAGAGACAACCTACCACTCTTCGGGGACGGTCCTCACCATAGGCACCACACTAGACTGGCCAAAGACATAGCTCACGTCTACTGTCGGCTGAACACTGAAACGGTACCTGCTTCACAAATCCTTTTATTGCGTCGAGGATTTTATCTGTTTTTATTGTATTGCTTGCTTGTTTTACAAGTTCTATATTTTATATTGTAACCTCATACTTGACATGGTCAATATTTTCTTATGCAATGTTTTGTGTAGTCATGCTACGACCACATATAATAAAATAAATAAATAAACACTGTCTTGTGTTTGGGCTGTGAAAATAGCTATTTGCCACATGGCCGCAAAGTAGAAAGTAGTAACTATTTAAATTCAAGGTAGTAAATAACAACAAATAATGAAATACAGCAAAATAAAATAAAACCTAGAAAGAAATACAGATAACTTTTGTGAATTAGTTTAATATTAGTTAGTAAGTTATTAATTAATTAATTAGTTAATTAAAAAATTAGTTAATAGGAGGTGCCGTGAAACAATTCCACGGACCTAAAAACACATAACAATTTTATAACTCAATGATTGTCATGTAAGATCATGAGTTGTACCCTGTTTCACCATTTGTGTTACTACAACTGTGAATATGATAGGAACTTTGCATGATATATGCACCTAATTCTATTTTTATTATTATTTTATATTATTATAAAATATCAAATCTTAACGTATGAACATAATAAAAGATATTATAATGGAATATAATCCAACAAATATATTCTTATCTATAACCTAAAAATTAATTCTAAAAACTACTTAAATAATTTTAATTCAAATTCCTGTTGAGTACGTGTATACGTGTATTAATCCGTCTCTAGGTCATTTGTCACACTTTCGGAATATGTTATGCATTGTAATTAGGTCTTCTATGTATTGTCTATCCTGCAGAAATAAGTAATAACCTGGATTAAAGTTGACGTGTCTATGAATTTAATAAGGCTGTTTTTATTTCGAATATATGTAGGTAAAAAGTTAAAAAATCTTGGTGATCAAAAAATGCAACATGATTTTGACCGGTAGTGGATTTTTTTCTGAGTATGGCCAAAATTTGACTTCAAGGGTAACGTGTTGGATAGAGTGGGGGATCAACTTTTCTATACTGTTTGGGTTTTTCATTAAAATAGTTTTTGCATATAGTTGCCTAGGGAGTCGGGGCCTTGACACATAAATGCCGTGACACATAAAATAGTGCCAACAATTTTATAAGTGTTTCCGGATGGGTCGTGATGACAATTAAAAATAAAGTTGTTTAAGTTCTCAAACAGTATGGGTCTTGACACATAATAGCCGTGACACATAATAGACGTGATACATAAAATCAGTATGGGCCGTGACACATTTTGAAGTCGGGGCCTTGACACCGAAATGCCATGAGACCGAAAATGTAAGTTCATTTCATGGGGCATTTATGAAAACCACCATTCGTGCATTTCAGCTATATTTGAAATCAAGTTAGAAACTTTCGTGTAAAAAGTTCCTTTCATTTCAAAATGAACGAGTTCCTTCAAAAGTTCCCGAAAAAGTAACGCGTTCTTTAGTCAGGGGAAAAACTAAAAAATCACCAATGAGTCATAAGAACATAAAATTCAGTTATGTGTAAAATAAAATTGATATATATATTTTAGGGGCACCCATTGTTGCTATGGATTTGTTTTGCTTATGGGAAATAACATGCAAACATTTGTTCCTTGGTAACAATGGGCGCCCCTAGGTGTAGGGGCCGACTATGAATTCCAACCGCTATTCTACTTGGTTCACTTCGCCAGCTCTGTTGCATTTTTCTTCTAACGCGTAGTACAGCTGTATCGCACTACGTATACCAAGGGCAGAAAGCGAGCTAAGTGAAGGCGACTTGAGTTAGCTCGCTATCGTATATCAAGGAAAACCGGCTCGCTTTGGAGGTATTAGCTCGCTTGAAAAGCAGGCCTGACCTGGGCCTAACATCAAGCGCTTCGAGGTGTATATCAGGCCATGTCAAGTCGCTTTGAGGCCAAGTCGACTTGAGTTAGCGCGCTTTGCCGCCCTTGGTGTCGGTTCTGAGCTCGCTAGAGCACTCATTGTGTTATACGAGACAAGCCACACAACACTCGGCGACTGCGGACAGTGCCGCTCAAAACAGATTGCAACTCTTCTACAAATCAAGTCACAAAAATATTAATTGCATGGCATTTTGTAGAAGTACACGTTCGTACCAAGAAGCATGTTATCGGTAGAGAAACACTGCACATTTAAACTCCTGATCAATTTTTAAGTGCCCTATTTTAGCGGTGGTTTTACTTTTTCAAGGCAACATTTTTTTAAAATGGGAATTACCATGAGAAGAGTTGGCTCGGTGCTACTTGGTAGCAACAAGCCAAAAAATCGCGTATTCTTTAATTTTTTAACCGCCTGCTTTTAAAGTATAGTATCTTTTAGTCATGTTTTCCTTATTTGAGGGTGGACATATTCAAATGGTAGTTTTTTAGTTTTTCACCTGACTATCCCTTTAAAACGTTCCTCTTCCTACCCAACACTGCTTCAGGTAGCATCTTTGACATCAGCAGCACAAACAGCAGCTAGCACCTTACGTGTAGCCCTACGAGTGGGATGGCCACATAACACAATCATGTAAGTTAGAATATTATGCTAGGCTACAACAACCTATTCTATTACTATTCTATACAATTACCTATCACCTTGAGTCAAGATTACCGGTAACGAGTGTTAAACCAGCGCCCTCCCACTATTAGAGCTTCGTGTGCTAACAGTGAGACAATTCTGTCGGCACAGATAACGGATTATCGGTCATCTACAGTTTTTCTTGGAGAAAATAACATATTTTTACTTCGTTATTACGTAGAGTTCGATTAGGTAAGCACATCACATGGAAATGCTTAACATTTTTGCCCGAAAAGCAAGTTCACACCGATTTTGACAATGATCCAAAAATGGGATAGATATTTCTTTACTCGCTTTGACATAATATACATAGTAATAATATCGTAATAGGTATAACTCTTTTTAAGAAGAAAGTCAACAATATTAATAATATTAATAATAATAATAATAATAATAATAATAATAATAATAATAATAATAATAATAATAATAATAATAATAATAATAATAATAATAATAGTAATAATAATAATAATAATAATAATAATAATAATAATAATAATAATAATAATAATAATAATAATAATAGTAATAATAATTTTTTTTTTTTTTTTTTTTTATATTTCATTGACACAAAAATACATATAGGGCCTACACTCATTTTGGCATAAGACCACCATGAGCACTTTGCTCGCACGGTGGTTAGCTCACAATGTATTTATTTGCTGTGCCGCCGCCTAATAACCATATACATATACACACAACTAAAAACTAAAAATTAAAACATTTAAAATGTAAAACTACAAATAGATATTAAAACAACATTTGTATCACTCAATAAAAAAAGTATCTGTTGATTCGATTTGCTTTAAAACATCCCTAGCTTTCATTTTGAAATTACTCAGAGACATCCTAGCATTAAAGTTAGGCATTAAAAAGAGTTTGTCCTCTATATGACAGTTGATTGCGCACATTTGACATTACAAACTTAGGGACATTAATTTTATACAATAAAGCTTATCTTGTAATAGAGGAACTGACCACTGGTTTATATGAACAAGAATTATTAAAAACATACACGACAGTCTTAAAAATATACAAATGTTTCAAAGGTAAAATACATAACATCGAATATAGAAAAGTGGTGGAATCTCCTTTCCGCATTTTACAGATAGTTCTAAGTGCAAAGTTCTGTGACGTAATTAATGGGTGTAACTTGCTAGCAGAGGTACCTCCCCAGTGCACAATTCCATATTGCAGGTTACTCTGATACAACGCAAAATACAACTGCCGCAACACCTCCACTGGCATAAATTTTCTCATGTGATAAAACAACGCCTGATTTTTTGACTGCAAATAATTGATGTGATCGTACCAATGTAACGCCGAGTCAATGAATACCCCCAGGTACCGGTATTTAATGGATTCGCACCTTTCAATCTCATTACAATTACAGATAGCAGCTGTACAGCCTGGGAAGTGATATTTTATTGTCAAATTAGGTATTGCCAGATCCTCTTTAAAACGAAAAATTATGAACTTAGTTTTTGAAATATTTAGAACAAGTTTATTGAGACCAAAGAAGACGGACAACACACGCATGTCTTCATTTATAAGGGCCTCAGTATACTGTACGATATTGCGGAAAGAGCCAGTGCTGAGTCATCGGCAAAAATTGTGACTTTAGAATATAGTGGCAAGTAAGAGAGTTCGTTTATAAAAATTAGAAAAATTACAGGACCTAGAACTGATCCTTGTGGTACACCATGAGTCACAATCTTCGTCGAGCTACACACCCCTTTGATCATTACCCTTTGCACTCTATTCGACAAATAAGAACTAAACCACTTTCCCATAACACCTCTGATACCACAATGATAAAGCTTGTCCAAAACAAGTGTATGGGACACCATGTCAAACGCCTTGGCTAGATCTAAATATACAGCTAAAGTTTTATGTCCCTTTTCCAATGACGCTGTAATAAATCGCACATGGTTATCAATAGCCATATCGCAATTTCTATTAGGTAAAAATCCAAATTGATCAGGAGAAAAAAAGTTAACAGATGTTAAAAAATGCATGACTCTATTCTTTACACAAATTTCTAAAATTTTTGATACTGTAGGAAGAACAGATATCGGACGGTAATTGTTTACTTCAGCCTTACTTCCTGATTTAAATATCGGAGTTATTAGTGCTTCTTTCAGTACATCCGGTACACAGCCTTGCATAATAGATAAGTTAAACAAATGCTTTAAGATAGGAACAAATACATCAATGTTATTCTTAACCATACACACATTGAGTTTATCGACGCCTGCACTCTTTTTAGATTCCATATTACGTATAATCTCAACTAACTCGCTTTCTGTAATCTCATCACAGCGCAAAGTCTTATCTACCCATCTTGCAGAAGCAACTTTAGGGTTATGGCCCACATCCTGTACTTGCCGATTGCTTTTTACCAAAACATTACTTGCGACGTTAACAAAAAAATTGTTGAAATGTTCAGCCACCAACTGTGGATGATCATCAGCAGAGACATTCTTACCGCTTATAGTTATGTTACGCACTTCATCCTTATCGTTACATTTTAGTATTTTGTTTGCAACTTGCCAAAAATTAGTACCTTTTTGCTTAGCTTTTATGAACTCATCAGAATAAAACTCAATTTTATCCTTCTGAACCGCCCTATCAACTTCTAAACTTAACAGCTTGTATCGATGACGCAATAGCTCATCATGCGGACGTAACTTCAAAGCTTTGTACAAATCTTGCTTCCTATTTACCAGTTTTATTGTTGCATTTGAGATCCACTGATGACGTTTTCTCGTCCTGCTTGTGATATTCAGTTCAACCTGAGCCTTAATAATAAGTTGACTCACAATAGAATGGAATGACTGAAATGAACTCACAGCGTCGACATTATTTAAAACACTGTCCCAATTTTGACTGATGAGATAAGCACTAAACAACTCGTTATTCACTATTTTAATCACTTTTTTAACAGGACTTAATTTCAACCTACTCAACGAGTGCAGACTAGCGTAGCATAGTGATCAGTTATGCCGCAGTCTGCTGCCATACAATCAAAAACAATATTTGCTGTGTTGCGGATAAAAATATGATCAATACAAGTGCTTGTGTTATTTTGAACTCGTGTTGGTGTATTTAAAACAGAAATAAAACCTTCAGAAGAAAGTAAATTCAAGTAATTGTTTGTTGACGTACACAATGGGATATTACGAGTAGAATCATGTACACGGAGAATGTCAATATTCAGGTCCCCTAGAAAAATACAAGGGTCACTGCACTCCGCCAGAACAGGTTGAGTGTCACAAACAAAAGCATCTATAGATGACACATTGGCCCTGCGATACACCGCTAGTAGCGAAATGGTAGCGACAACGTACAAATGTTGACAAACAATCTAAGCATTATGCACTCTGCCGTTTCAAAAAGATATGGTTTCCACGTAAACTTCAAATCGCTCTTCACGTACATCGCTACACCCCCAGACCTGTTATCAGGTCTAGCTTGTAACAGCAATGTATAATTTGGGATCTCGTAAAACCGTCTCTCTTCATCACCGATCCACACTTCAGATAGAACTATCACTTTATATTCAAAATCCAAAGAATTTAAATATAGCACCAAATTATTCAAATTCTTTCTAAGACTGCGAATGTTGAGATGGAATACTAACTTCGACCCCCCGTCGAGTCATTCCTGTTCCTGGTCCTGCTCATCACAATTGTCTCGGTCCCTCGGGAGGTCTTCGACGGTGTTGATGCGAATCACCGCGGACTCCTCATTATTATAATAATAATAATAATAATAATAATAATAATAATAATAATAATAATAATAATAATAATAATAATAATAATAATAATAATAATATTAATAATAATAACAATAATAATGTGTATTACTACAATAAATTAATAATTTATTAATGAATTGTTGACATTGCTTATTGTTAAATTAATACAAAATAATCATTTAAGTGTATTTCATTCTCAACACCGTACATCGTGGCAGCTAGACCACTCCTAGCATACTCCTTGTCCTAGAGGAAGTTGCCTTTTAAAGGGAACTTTTAAAAGATTAAGTTCACCAACCTTACAAGGTGCCAACATTTAAACTTGAAGTTCCTTTTTATAACAGCTGTATCTTTTAAAGATCAAGTTCCTAGAAAAAAGGACTTGAAAAGTTCATTTTAACTTTTAGTCGCATTTTACGTATTCGCAGTCGCAGACGATGAGCGTACACAGTGGCGTAACTAGGAATTATTTCGGGGGGGGTTATTAGGGAAAAGTGAGATGAGGGGACTGAAAGGGGTCTGGGGCGAAGCCCCAGCCGCCGGAGGCCATCTCGCCGAAGGCGAAATTTTTTTTCACTTCTATAATTATTTCGTGCCTTTTAGACTCAAAAGAATACTACTCGAACCAAGGTATTAATTATAGTTCTAAATAAGAATTGCATGGAAATTGTGTTTTTAATGTTTTATGGTTGTCCAATAAAATTTCAACATAAAGTGAAACATTGTGGTCACAAGTCACATACGTCATTTAAATTTAAATTCACAGACCGTGATATTGTAATATTAGATTAATGCATTTTTATTTATATGTACCTTCATTTTTACTGGTTCAAGCGAAAGGTATATTAGTTGTAGATGAACACATAAATAATATAATTGAATTATTGAAAGAAATTATATATCTTGTCTAAGTGAAGTGGTATGATAAATATAATGAAAATGTTGTTTGTTGCGATTGTTATACACTGAAGTGGTTTAAGGATCTTACAAAATAGTATTAAGTAAATGTAGTATTAAGTAAAATCATTCTCGATGTAGTTTCGGGGGGGGTTTAAACCCCCCAAACCCCCCCCCCCCTTAGTTACGCCACTGAGCGTACAATATCGTAAACTACTCATTCATAAAAATAACATTTTAAGTAGAACCACAGGTGGAACGTTTTAAAAAGTTTCTTTACCAAAAAAGGATCGCGTTACTTGTTCCCATTAAAAAGTTCCTTCCCCAAGTAGCCCACTCGAGTCTAAACGCCACGTACCGTGAAACCCGAATTTGTTGTCTGTGGTGGAATGATTCTGCCATTCTCTACGTATTATTTCCCCATTTCCCAATGTACACTTTTCCTCATAAGTAGTTTCAATAAAATGCAATACATTTACTGTAAAGTAGAAAACCACGAAATATAATTACTTTATTTAGGGTTTTGATACAGGACGCTGCTATCTCTAGCGTTTTGAATACGCGCGCACAAAATAACTTGTCGCTGGATCGCTGTATGGCTTTTAAAAGGCAGTGCTTATTGTACTACCTAACCTTTAAATTGAGAATGTTGTTATTATGTTTTTAATTTATTGAATTTAATATGCACTGCTTTGCATGGCCAATGATTATGCAGGGAAATTAATTTGATGTATACCAACAGTAGACTTATGAATGAAAGTATGTCGGCTGAAAGTAAAGTTGAAACAAGCGCAGGATTGGGTAAGTTGGGCTTGGCCTAGGCCTAGGCCCTAGCCAGGCTAGCTTCATTACAATGTTTGGCCATAGGCATAGGGCCTAGGCTATTTGGGATGCGTAGGGGGCACTACTGTACTGCGCCGAGTGTCCAGTCGTCGATTTTAAGTGTCTCGTAAAATGGTCGGGTATTTCGGTCGCGACCGACCCAGGCGTAGGCCTACCGGGTACGCTAGGCCCAAGATAACCTATACCTACTTCGTAGCGCTAGGCCTAGCCTAGGCCTAGGCCTACTCCTTTAAATTCAAAAGTAAAAGAATGTGTGTATGGCGTACGCCTAGGCCTAGCTAAGCTGTAGTGCAGACCAGGGAGCCCAAGCTAGGCCTAGGCCTAGGCTCTAGGCCTACAATAACTTGGGGAAGAATGTAATGTAGGCCTACGGTAATGTAGCCTATGGAGATTTTCTAAAGGGTAGAACGCAGAGGGTAAGGGTAGGGGAGGTGTTGTCAGGGGAGATTAATGTAACCTCGGGATTGCCGCAGGGCAGTGTATTGGGGCCTCTATTATTTGCGATTTACGTAAATGATCTGGCGGCGAAAGTGAGATTGTTCGCGGATGATTGCGTAATCTATTGGGAGGTAAGGGGAAAGGAGGATGAATTACTGTTGGGGGAGGACATGGAGAGACTGGGTGATTGGGTGAATAGGAACAAGATGAGGCTAAGTGCAGGGAAGTGCAAGTGGATTAGGTTTACTAGGAGGAGAACCAGTGGTTAATTTGTAAGGAAAAAGGTGGGTATACGCATCATAGTTTCATGTTAAAATGTGCTCGTGATAAAAATTGATTTCTCGGTGGGAAATTGACCCCCCCCCCCCCCCATCCCGCTTACCAATTCAGCTTTTGGGCTCGTAATCTGGAATTGGGTTTGGAGTTTTGGGTTGGATTTGATACAATTTTACTCGTCTTCAAAAGCCAATCGTTATTTTAATTGTACTGTAAGTTTACCATTAAATGATTAAACGCAGATATACATATATTATGAAATATCAGTTATTGAAGTAGTCAGTAATTTTATGTATCAACCTGGCAATAATTCATTTCCAAGAGGAACAACCTAACAATAGCAGAAATGTTTACATGGTTTACAGGCGCGTATACGAACTCTTTTTCAAGTGGTGGGGGAGAATTGTGAGGGTGAACAAGTTCTGGGGTCTGGGGCGGAGCCCCAGCCGCCGGGGGACTATCGCCGAAGGCGAAAAATTTGTGTGCTATATTAGTTTTATCTCGATTTTTAGGCTTAAATAAATATGTCTTGAGGGTGTGATGTGACTGGGTGTCTAACATTGGGTGGGTCGCAGAAAAAGTGGGGGGGGGGGGAATCTCCCCCCATTCCCCCCCCCTTCCTACGCGCCTGAATGTTTATCCGTTGTATTTATTTTTATGACAAGATATCACCTCAAAACGCGTTTCAGAACATCAAACATAATGCAGGGCCAAATTTTTAGTTTTAACAGGATACCGCTTTAGTATTAAAGAGGAATGGAACGCATTAAACATATCCACAAACAGAAAAATGCTGTATCAATCAAACATGTAAATCATATTTTACGGATTGTGAAATTTCCCTCACAGCAGCGAGAGCGACCTACCCTTCGCGTTGCTAACCCTTACTGGCTGGTTGTAAAGGAGCCTGCATCCAATAACAAGAGGAGATGATTCTATTTATAAAGTTCGGAGGTTGATTTGGGAGAAACGTAAAACCAAGAGATAAGAGTGTACTTAGTTTATTTAGAGTTATAGATGTATTCAAGTAAATTTGAAATATGAGCATGTGTGGGAAAAATACCCAATACAAAATATTTTTGTTTTTTATATATATATTAGCCAAAATGTGAGTGTTGCGTACCTAATAATTCATGAAAAAAGGTAGGTATACTGCGTATACCCACGAAAATAGGTGCGTATACTGCGTATACCCGCGCTCCATTACAAATTAAGCACTGAGGAGAACGCAAGGGGGGATCAATGGAGGGTATGTATTACATGGGCAGAGGCTGGAGAAGGTGGAAGAAATCAAGTACCTAGGAGTTTGGCTAGAGTATACATTGGATTGGGGAGGGCATGTGGAAAAAATGGTAAAGAAAGGGGTAAGAAACCTGCACTTTGTGATGAGCGTGCTGAAAGGGGCGGGTAAGGAACTAAGGGACCATGCCTATAAGACGTTAGTCAGGCCTGGGCTAGAGTATGCGGCGGCAGTATGGGACCCGCATAAAAGTAAGGATAGGGAGGTGTTGGAGGGAGTGCAGAGGAAAGCGGCAAGGAAAGTACATGGGAGGGGAAAGAGATGGGAGGAGGTTGAAGTAGGTGAGGGAGGAAAGGAAAGGAAAGGATTTATGAGAGTGTGACAGAAATGGTGAGGGAACTGGGGTGGGAGAAGCTGGAGGATAGGAGAGCAAGGGACAGGTTGGGTAAGATGTATAAGGTGACAAGAAATATGGAGGGCTGGGGGGAGTTGCATAGAAACACTATACCCGCAGTTTACATGGGTCGGGGGGATAACTCATGGAAGTTGGAAAGAAAGACCTGGAGGACGGACCTCGGGAAGTTTTCCTTCCTGGGCAGGACGGTCGTGGAATGGAATGGGCTGGAGGAAGAGGTGGTGAGCCAGGAGAAGGCTAAGGGTTTTATGGAAAGGCTGAAGGCAGAATGGGAAGGGGAGGTGAGCGGAGGAGATGAAATGAAGAAGAAATGATGGTGAGAAGCCAAGGAGTTACGAAGAGGAATAGGAAAAGGAAGGGGACTGGAGCGAAGGAAGTGGAAGGAGTGAAGGAAGAAAAAGGAAAGGAAGGAAGAAATGGAATGGAAACCTGCCACCGGTTCATAGTGACCAACAGCAAAGCAGTAACAACAACAACAACAACCCTAGGCCTAAGGCTATCCTTGCCCAGTGGCAGAGACTTCACCCTCCCCCCAAGATTTAGGCCTAGGCCTTGGCCTAGTAAGTGGGCATTTATGTCCTTTAAGACCAAACATGCCCAGGACTTACACATAATGTACATAAACGTATGGAAGTGAGATCTTCTAAGGGAGAGGTGACTATTATTTAAAAAATCGGAGTGTCTACTTGACCGACGGGTCGGACGGACGGCCAGTGAAACGCAGACTATACGTCCGACTTCTGCGCATGCCCTGTGCAATGTGCATGCGGGGCGGGTGGATGACAGTGACCTCCATTTTCTTTCTTACGATGGCACTAATTCAGCACTAAATATTTGTGTAGGCCTAGTTTGAATATGATCGGATGAATGGGGGGTGTTGGCACCCCCCATGGTTTCTTATGAATAACTTGTGAAATAAAGCAGTCACTAATTCTAGTTTTAATCTTTTGTGCAGTAGACCTATTGAAACTTTCGTTATGCACTTGCTACGCCTCCCCATAGTGTTGTCCTGATTTAGCCCTCTAGTTAACACAATGAATCAATTATATAGGCCTAATCTCTTTTACTTTCACATTTACATTTATTTAGATAGTCTTCTTCTTATTCTGAAATGGCCACGTTTGGCTATTATGTAGTAACTAATTTGATATAATTTTCCACAGATGGCTATGAGATGCTGCAAGCAATGTATGATTTTAAAAGCACACCATATGCTAAAAGCTTAAATTTTCAGCTTGATGATGTATTCATTATCTACGAAATTAATACTAAAAAGCGTCAATGGTGGGAGGTGTTAAATGACAAAGGCCAGGTTGGATACGTTCCATCAAATTATGTTTCTCCGATTCAAGTAAGTTTTCAAATTTATTTGGTAGGCAGGCCACAATCATGTACTCTCCACTCCACTGCCTTTAACACATTTATTGTATACTATTTAAGGTTTTAATTTTAAAAACAAATTTGTTACAGGTTACATTCAAGTACTTTATGCAATTCTTAGATGGATGCATAAATAGCTTACGGGCTGAAGAGAAAAAGATTGGTGGTAGCTTACCTTCAGAAAAGCAAAGGCTACTATCTTTTCTGTATGAGCGGAGGCGTAAAGCAGAAATGAGTTATGATCATACGACAAAGCACCATTCTCCTCATCCCCAAGATCCAGCCATTACCAGAGCCAGTAGTGCCAGCTCTTTTGTTCCCAGTGCCATCGCATCAGTGACAATGCAGTCTTCAGCCTCAGGGTTGCCATCAGTAAGGGGAGGCGGTGAAATGCTCAAGGTACCTAACGTTATTACAAATTAAGCAGGTTGTAAAATACCACTAGGTACTAAGAATATTACATCTAATAGGCCTATCACCCTGATTTTTTCAAATGTATGGTTTTTAAATCTAGACCAACATTAATTTTGTATTAAGCTGTAATCTTATAGTATTGTTACTAGGTAGGCCTACCGGTAAATGTTAACCCATCTGCACTAGCGTGCTTGATCCGTTGCGCGGTTATGGAAATCACGGACTATCCGGGTGTGCTACACTTTGTTAGAGAGTTCCACTAAAAACGGTTTGTCTCCCAAGCTGTGGAAAAATGGTGATTTACAAATTTAATGGGTATGCCTACTTGGGAAATCGTCAATTGTTACTAACAAATTTATAACCATTTCAAAAGCATAAGTATAGAAATGTTAATGTTGTCTCTTCATTTAATCACAAACGATTATAGTACTAGGTACTGAGAAATAATTTGTCTTACTATATAAAACTACCTATATTTTAACTTAGGTACTATATATTGAAGTGCCCTAGAATCCTGGTGGCTATAGCCACCTCCTGACCTAACTTAAGTTGGAAACAGGAGCCAGATATATATATATATATATGAGTTATGATCATACGACAAAGCACCATTCTCCTCATCCCCAAGATCCAGCCATTACCAGAGCCAGTAGTGCCAGCTCTTTTGTTCCCAGTGCCATCGCATCAGTGACAATGCAGTCTTCAGCCTCAGGGTTGCCATCAGTAAGGCCCCCAACAGCCAATAGGGCCAGCTAGTTTAGTTCATAGGTTAGGTTAGTTAGTCAGTATAGTCTTCTTACTCCCGAGTGATCAAGGTCTTGTACCGAAACGTCTCGGAAAACTTGTGTTGTCCTTTATATATGTTGTCTTTATCTCTATACCACCACGGTCTACAATTCAGGTAAGCTGTTGGGGTCTATCCTTCTACCTATCATATTGCTAGCCTTTTGGCCTCTCTTTCATCCTGTATATATATAGTTTGCATGATTTGAAGAGGCATAAATGGCTAGGATAAGTTTGACTAGGAACACAAATTAACATGTTCTAGTGAAACATGTCTAGGGGAAAGGTACAGAAGGACGACAGCTTACCTTAAAACGTTAGGTAGGTCGCACATAGACACAAGTAGATGAGTAGACAAGTTGCTGATACGTTTCGACCAACTGGTGGTCTTTATCACTCAGCGTGAGTAGAGGTACTAAAATTATCTAAAGCTAGTATGATATATGAACAATGAAGGCGCTGTCGAGGGTGGGTGGTGGCAGGTGGAACTAGGTCTAGGGGAAACAGAACACACCTGCTACCTGTTGTTCAGGTTGGGTAGCTGGCGAGATTTGGTGATGTGTTGGTGGGCTAGTTCCCAGTTTCTTAGTTCCAACTGCCTGCACGTATCAGGAAGTGACTTTATGACTCTCGTTGTGAAGCAGTCTTTGAGAGACAAGCTATGTCCAACAGCATGCTGGGCCACAGGTTTCTCAAGATCCTCCTGGTTCACACTTTGACGATGGCCAGTCATGCGAGTTCTCAGGTCGTTGGAGGTGAGGCCTACATATTCGGCCGGACATGTGAACTACTGTGATAGAATCACCGACGCCTTCGTAGCTCGTGGTTATGAACGCGACCTAGTTCGACAGCGGATCTCCAGGCCACAAACGCAGAAGACCCAAATAGCCAAGCCCGACAGTGCCATCCCCTTGGTCACACGCTGGCAACCAGGATTGCAGAAACTTAACGGCATCATCAAGAGTGGACTACCCATACTCGAAGCTGCCGCCAAGACTCAGAATCTAGCCAGCAAAATACCACGGGTCTTCTTCAGACGACCACCTAACATCGGAGACTCAATGATAAAACGGGACCCTACCCTGCAGTCACAGGTCCCCAAGCTAAGAGCTCTTCCAGCGGGATCTTACCCATGCAACCGCTCTAGGTGCAAAACTTGCCCGATGCACCCACCCACTAAAACATTCACTGCTGAAGCCACAGGTATCACCTACCCCATTCAACACCACAACACCTGCCTCACCTCCAACGTGGTATACCAGCTAAAATGTACTCAGTGTCCGGCCGAATATGGAGGCCTCACCTCCAACGACCTGGGAACTCGCATGACTGGCCATCGTCAAAGTGTGAACCAGGAGGATCTTGAGAAACCTGTGGCCCAGCATGCTGTTGGACATAGCTTGTCTCTCAAGTCTCAAAGACTGCTTCACAACGAGAGTCATAAATAAGGTGACCATACGTCCCGGATTTCCCGGGACAGTCCCGTTTTTTTACACTCTGTCCCGGCGTCCCGAAGACTTTTTGAAAAGCACTTAAATGTCCCGGAGTTGTGATACACGTTTCTAATGTCCCGGAAATTATCGACGCGGCAAGTATTACAACAAAATGCGTGATATATTGAGTTACTTGTGATGGCAGCTGTACACGTAGCTTACCGGTACCATATCAGCTGACCGGCCTACCCTACCCCTGGCCCTACCCCCTACCGTCAGCCTACTGCCTAGGCTTTGACTCGCCGCCTCCCACAGGTTCTTGTTGTATTGGGCTTGTCATTAGTCGCCGTTGAACTTTGATACTGTGTGTGTTTGTTTGTGCTGCGTCAATGCCGCCACCAAAAAGGAAGTGTAAATTTATTAGCGTAACAGTGAGTTACAAGAAGACTTCCCATGTTTAAAGCAATTGCGTGCAAATTACGATCCCGACGTTCATTGCAGTCAGTGTCAATCCACATTTTCTGTCGCGCACGGGGGACGATCAGACATTAAAGAGCATCCTAAAAGTAAAAAACATAAAAAATCAACTCACTCTTAACTCATTCTAAAACGCTTAAAACCACATTAAAAACATACTTTTTTTTAAATTGCCTGCGGCGCTGTTGTGGAGGGCGTCCCCCCACACCCCCATTGTTGTCGCCGAAAGTTGTGTTTGTCCCGGAATTTCGATTTGTAAATATGGTCACCTTAGTCATAAAGTCACGTCCCGATACGTGCAGGCAGTTGGAACTAAGAAACCGGGAACTAGCCCACCAACACATCACCAAATCTCGCCAGCTACCCAACCTGAACAACAGGTAGCAGGTGTGTTCTGTTTCCCCTAGACCTAGTTCCACCTGCCACCACCCACCCTCGACAGCGCCTTCATTGTTCATATATCATACTAGCTTTAGATAATTTTAGTACCTCTACTCACACTGAGTGATAAAGACCACCAGTTGGTCGAAACGTATCAGCAACTTGTCAACTCATCTACTTGTGTCTATGTGCGACCTACCTAACGTTTTAAGGTAAGCTGTCGTCCTTCTGTACCTTTCCCTTCACTAGAGCATGTTAATTTGTGTTCCTAGTCAAACTTATATATATATATATATATATATAAAACAATAAAATCAATGGTGGGGCGGGGTAAAATGTGCTGGTGGTCTGCGTCTGGATCATATTCCGTCAGTTGAGTAGGAGGCCTACCTCTAGGATATAAAATATTGTATTTACTTTATCTTTTAGAACTCTTCAAAACTGATAGCACAGAAAGGTGATGCCATACCAAAACATATTGCTCATGCATCTGCCTCGGATACTTTACATCGCCGGCACACTGAAAGAAATCATGAAGTTGCGAAGAGGACGGTATCAAACATTGAAATTCGAAGATCTCCTGGAAAGAATAACAACACTGAGCCTTGCTATGAAGCCAAGCCAATTATTACTAGTACAAATGAGTCAGTTCCAGTTCCAAACACAGCCACTAACATTCTGTCACAAATTACATCAAAATCTGAACTTACCTCCAGATGTTCCATGACCATTGGACAGAGCAGTTCTGTGGCAAATAGTATGGACCTAGGAGCCCAAACTGCCTACAACTTAGTTGAGCAGGTAAGTTTTCAACTGAAAATAAAACAATGTCATAATTATTGAAATAAAGAGTCATTCAAATACATAACTCATTATTATACACTCTTGAGTTAGAGTGAACTATAGTCATCGACTCATCGTACAACATCTTCGGTAATGCTTCCGTCACAGGTGGGTAAGCGGCAGCCAACCAGCGACCGTGGCTAATTCAAATACCTGCTCGGGTTGGCCGAGACCGTAAACACGTCATTGATTGATGACCAAAGCATTACCGAAGTTATTGTAAGACGACTATATTTACGTCCAGGTGTTCAGTGGCAATGGGGCTTGATTTCTGTATATCTAGTGTGTAGTACTCCAAAAGGCTTCATTCTCGTTAAAAGCACACCTGTCAGTTGTGCAGGGTAGTTTATGGTTGGTTTTTGATGTTGTGGAGCATCTCGGTTGGTGAAAGGGGTTTGTCAATTAAATTAACAACATTCTAAAGTGATTTGTGTGACCAATTTTATGGAAACTCACATCTTATGTTTGGATTTTTTAAATCTGCTTGAGTGTTAAAAAGGGCAATGTGCACAATTGTAGTTGCATAACGATGAAACGTTTTGTTATATAGCCTCTTACTCTTCTTTCCAATCTCAAATGTCCTCAAGTGGAAATGCTCAAAATATACTCTTGAATATCAGGTATCTCTATTGGACCTAAAATCTAATATATGTATGACTTTACTAGACAAAGGTTGACCAATTAAATACCACCCTATTGTTATTATTGTTATGTATTAGGATTTTTTTAAATTGAAAATAATATTCATTTTAGAACAATTGAGTAGAAAAGTAACTGCTGATTTTCAATGGGCTAGGAGTCCGGAGCAATGCCGTAGCTCACTCTAGCTTAACTGCAGACAGGTATTTTGCAGCTAGTAAACGTCTCTCACACCAAGAAGTAAGATAGTGTCAGGGGAGTCAGGACCGCCCACAATTAGTTTCCAACTTAACAAGTGTGAAAAAGTTTTTCCCGATTATCTAGTACAATTTGGTTGCGTTAAGTTTTTTGAAACCCAATGTAAATGCTACTGTATTCAAACGCAAATACACTGATGAAAACATCTCTTATTTTCAAACTCTTCTCCACAAGGAACACTGGGATACTCTCTTTGCTGCTAGCTCAGCTGAAGTTGGGTTCCTCTCATTCCATAACCGATTTCTATCATTGTTTAATGATGCTTTTCCACTCACAAAAGTTAAAATCAACTCCTCGCAAAACCATAACAAATGGATTACAGAACGGATTCGTACGGAGTCAAAGGAACTCCTCCGCCTCCATTCTGCCTGTAAGCTAGATCCTTCTGACACTAATCTAAAGGTAGAATACAATAAGAGGAAAAAATCCCATTCTCGTAATATAAAAGTTACGAAACTCCAGTATCATGACCGACTAATTTCCACCTCGTCTAATAAATCTAAAACTACATGGCAAATCATCAAATCTGAGACCTCTTCCTCCAAGCAGTCGCCAAATATCTCTCTCGCTGTTGATAATAATGTAATTGATGATCCTACTGAAGTAGCCAACCTCTTTAATGTGTTCTTTAAAGAATCCAGTTACGTTCTCCCTCCCGTATCTCACCAGTCCCTAACCTTTGCTGGAACAAGTTCCACCCCTCCTCTGTTTACTCCGAGACGGCCAATTAATTCGTTCTTTCTTTTCCTTACTAGTACCACTGAAGTCTATAAAGTTATGAGCAAACTTAATTCGAAATACTCCTCTGGCCTCGATGGTATCCCAGGTGCTGTCATTGCCAAATGCTCTAGATGGCTAGCGTTTCCCCTTTCTCATGCCATCAACCTATCCTTTCATTGTAGCTCATTCCCTTCTATACTTAAACACTCCATGATTCTTCCAGTCCACAAGAAAGGAAAAAAAGATGTCCTTAACAATTATCGACCCATTTCATTACTGTCATCATTCTCTAAAATCTTTGAACTAACTATGCACTCCCGTCTTTCTTCATTTCTTAATAAATATGATATCCTTGATAATAGCCAACATGGCTTTCGTGCAAGGAAATCCACAACAACTGCAATCTTCTCTTTCCTCTCTGCGCTATATTTTGCACTTGATAAAGGAGATGAGGCTCTTGGACTATTTTATGACTTAAGTAAAGCTTTTGACACCATTGATCACCAGCTGCTCCTCAACAAACTTATGTCCATGGGGATTATGGGTCCGGCCCTCAGCTGGATTGCTTCTTTCCTGTCTAATAGAACCCAATCAGTAAAAATCTCATCTTCCGTAACCAATAAATCAGTTCTTTCTAACCCGCTTCCAATACAGAATGGTGTTCCCCAAGGCTCAGTCCTTGGTCCTCTTCTTTTCCTACTGTATGTCAACGATCTTCCTAAAATTCTTTCTATAGATACTGTCTCTGAATATGTGAAAAGCTTCCTCTCACAATATGCTGATGACACAACCCACCTTTTCACATGCCCAAAGCTCACCAACCAATGTACCAATGTCCCAAAGCCAACTGATCAGCTGCTTATACAAGCTGCCACACTTGGGGCCTCCTGTATGTCCTCATATTGTTCACAAAATCGATTGGCCCTTCAAACGTCTAAAACAGTTTATATCAAGTTCTGCTCAAGTGTTCTAAAACCAACCTCCAGTCCACTCATTCGTCTGGATGGAAACAGCATTGCAGGGGCCATATCTCACAAAATCTTAGGTCTTAATATCACAGAATCTCTTGATTGGTCACCCCACATAAACAATATTGCATCCAGACTATTAAGTGGTTGTTTTATGCTCCGTAAGCTGAAAATGATTGCTAGCAAATCATCCCTACTCCTTGTTTATCATGCGTACATTCATTCCATTCTTTCCTATGCTGTCATTTTCTGGGGCTCCTCGCACCATGCACATAGGATTTGTATCATTCAAAAACGAGCTGTTAGGATAATAGCTGGGATATCAAGGGGACAATCGTGCAAGACCCACTTTAGCAATCTTGGTATCCTCACTCTCCCCTCTACACTTGTCATGACTGCGGCCACCTTTGTTAGGACTAACCCTGAACTTTTCCCCCTTAACGCTTCTAACCATAGTCACATGACTAGATCTAACTCAAATATTTTTATACCCTCTTTCAAACATGCCTTCTTCAAACATAGCCCTGCCTACTTGTGTTCTAAAATTTTTAACTGCCTCCCTGCTGATATAAAAAATTCTGACTCAGTCGCAACATTTAAAATCAATCTAAAAAACTACCTGCTTCAAAAGACTTTCTACAATCTTAACGAATTCCTGATTGCCACTGACTAGACTATTATATGTATATGTATGTATGTATGTATGTATGTATGTATGTATGTATGTATGTATGTATGTATGTATGTATGTATGTATGTATGTATTTATGTGTTTGTTAATATGTACGTATGTAATATAAATTTAATGTTAAATGTTAAATTTCTATGTTTGTTCTTGTTAGTTTTAAGTACATATTCACTCTCTCTCTCTCAAGAGGAGTACACCCTTACATTGTAATGGTCAGTGAACTATGAAATAAATATGAAATATGACGGAAACCTGCTTGCACGTTTTCTTGTGCATTACCATCAAAAACTTACTGCGACTAATCGGGGAAAACGTCAGTGATTCACACTTGTTATGTTGGAAACTAAATGTGGGCAGTCCTGAGACTTACTTCTTGCTGTGAGAGACCTATACCGGTACTATATGTTTCATAATCTGGACATGTAAATCTGTTAACTCAGCTTGAGTATGTATTTGTGCAACAATGTTTTACAGTAATTCAATATCTTATTCTTGAGGCTATCAACTTTTGTGTAAGTTGTAAGTTGTACTACTATCCAAGTTATGGTATTTTTCTGTGATATTGATAAATGGTACTCTTTACCAGAGCTGTCTTCTTTCATATGATTCGGGACTATGAGTCGTATATTTTTACGCAAAGAATTTAGTCAATTTAATTTTACATTTATAGTATAATGATAAACATCTACTTTTGGCTAACCTTAATAATTGACAATTATCGTTTTTCTTCTAGGTGCGTCGGCACACGCACTTAAGTCACGAGTTTTCCCGAGTGGCTGTAGGGGTCGTCATCTCTCACATCAGAGAGTTGCTAGCATCCAACGTGAACATGGACGAGTGCCTCTCCTACATACTGGAACAATGTCAGGTAAAAAACGAGATGGTCGCGGTCATCTGTTCATTATTTACATATCAACTACAAGCATGCATGAAGGCAAAAGATGATGCTGCCAATGCCATACTTGAAATCTAGTGATGTAGTTCTTGTATTAACAATCAATATCTGTGGGCATTGTTAGCTGCACAATAACTGAATCTAAAACATGTAAAAAAAAAAAATTAAAACAACAACACCAAAACTAACATTTCTATAAGATTGTATGGTTTAAGGAAACGAGACAAAAAGAACATCGGTTCTACTTTATTGCCATACAAGGATAAAAGGATTGGAAAAGCAGGCGACCTTGACACATTAGCTACCTGCCAATGCACCTACTACAGTAATGTAGTGGAGGGGGGGGGGGGGGGGGGGAAGAAGCCCAAAGCACATTGACTCTGCTTTGTCAGCATCAACATACAAAGACAAATAGTTGCAAAAGCTGGCGACCTTGGGACATCCCACGTTTTCGGGGGGGGGGGGGGGGGGGGGGGGGATTAAAAAAGCACATTGGGTCTTCTATGTCAGTGGCAGCATAGGAAAACAAAGGATTGGGAAAGCCGTCGACTTTGGGACAATGGCATGGCTATATTTGCTATTATTCTTGCATTGTGTGGTGACATTGAAACAAATCCAGGCCCAGTAACTGGGAATAACACAGAGATACAACCTGGTCCCTCAACTTGCAGCAGTGCTGGTCCCTCAACTTGCAGCAGTGGAGTGTATAGGAAGTATGTAAGCAAGCTGGGCGAAAGAATCAAGTCTTTTTAACGTGTTTTTCCTGTTCGCACTCCTACCACAAAAGCTGCCTCAACATGAAAGCATCTGATTTTCGTAAAATAAAAATTTCTTCCTGGTCATGCTGGGGTTGTTTGCTCCCTCAGTTTGACGACTCCTTGTTTCATAGAAGTAACTTACCTTTGCCACTAGTGCCTAATCATAATGAAAGAGGTTCAAAGATGAACTTATCGCTATTGTCATTTAATGCACGAAGTCTTAAAAATATCAAAAGACAACCTGATATAGCAGCACGGCTGAGTGTACAAAATCCTGACATCATGACAATTTGTGAAACGTGGCTGAATGATAGTGTCAGTAATGGGGAAGTTTTACCTACGGGTTACACCATTTTCAGAAAAGATCGTGATGTTGGAGGTGGCGGTGGAGTTCTAATAGCAGTCAGACCAGAGCTTAAACCAATTTGCATGTCTTGTTTTGAAACTAATGCTGAAATAGTTTGGGTTCGCATTACAATCGACAGTTGTGACTTCTTGATTGGATCTGCATACCGGTCACCAAATGCTACACCACATATAAATGACCAGCTTTTATCTTCCTTAAATTTGGTACAGGACCATCTTCATGAATACTCTGCTGTTTTACTCTTGGGGGATTTCAATATTGCAGTGAAGTGGAACCTAACCCCTCCATCAGCCGAAAATATTCTGGCAGAGTCATTTTTAACTTCATTCTATGATCTATTCTTACACCAGTTTGTGACGGAACCTACTCGCCAAACTGCAGCAACTAATGCAATTCTTGATCTTGTATTATGCAATAACCCTACATTAATTGACAATGTGCAGACAATTCCTGGAGTCAGTGATCATTTGGCTGTAAAAGTTGAACTGTCTAAGAAAACCCCCAAATTCAAAACAATCTCCAAGAAGTGTTTCAACTACAAAAGAGCAAATTGGGATTTACTTAATGACCTTCTAGATGAGAGGCTACCCACTCGCTTTTATAATGATATTGAATCGTCATGGTTGGAATGGAAAACAGCCTTCTGGAGCTGTGTGCATGAATCTATTCCGACTACAGTCTTCAGAGGAAAGCAACGAGTACAGTGGATTACTAAACACATTGTTAAAAATCTAAAAGTGAGAGATAAACTTCAAAAAATATGGAAGAAATCTGAAAATGATCAAGCCTGGCACACGTATACTGTACACAGAAACAGGGTTAAGACTGAAATTCGCAATGCGCACAATCGTTACATATGGAATTTAACAACAAAAATAGTAAAGCAATGTGGAAGTACATTCATTCTAAGAATGGATCATCAGCCCCTCAACAGTTCATGGTGAATGGCTTGCTTGAGTCGAACCCAAAAAAGTTAGCAGATGCGTTTAATGGTACATTTCAACAGAATTTCACTCCCCCTTCTGATGATTCATCCCAATCACCAAATCTTCACGAGAATACAGTGCCAATAACAACGCTAAACATCACACACAGAGCAGTAAGAAGACACTTGAAACGTCTGAGAGTTGATTCAGCCACAGGGCCGGATGGCATCCCTTCAATGATTCTGAAAATGTGTGCAGCTTCCATATCTCCATCTTTAAGCTCCATATTTAACTTATCTCTGCATACTGGCGTGGTACCTTCTGACTGGCGTATTGCAAATGTTATTCCAATTTTCAAATCGGGGATGAAGGAAAACATCTCGAACTATCGACCTATATCATTAACTTCTATCATTTGCAAAACATTGGAGCGCATCATATTTCAAGAGCTACTGAAACACATCACAACGGCTAATATTCTTAATGAAAACCAACATGGATTCATTCCAGGTAGATCTTGTTCAACGCTTCTTACGAAGGTAATCGACAATTGGCAGTGTGCCCTGGAAGATCCTAAGTGCAAGCAGGTGGATGCGGTGATGCTAGATTGGTCTAAAGCATTTGACCAGATTCCACACAGGAAATTACTAAGCAAGCTGTTCTATTATGGTGTACGTGGATCCTTACACACTTGGTTAGAACATTTTTTGACAGATCGATCACAAAAGGTTGTGTTTCAAGGAACAGAATCAAGTTCAATACTTTTAACCTCAGGCGTACCTCAAGGGTCAGTTCTTGGTCCGTTATTGTTTAATATATTTATGATGGATTTGCCTCAATGTGTTTCTTCGGATATGAGCCAATTTGCTGATGACTGCACGATTTACAGAAAGATTATGACGAAGGAGGATTCAGAAACTCTACAATCTGATTTAAAAAATATTGACAATTGGTGTACAGTTAATGGCATGAAGATTAACCCCCAAAAGAGTATGTCTATCCGATTTGCAAGATCCAAGAATCCATTCCCTTGTTGTTATTTGATCAATAACTTGCCTATTCCAGAGAAAAAACGTGTCAGACTACTAGGTGTAATTGTTACAAGTGATCTAAAATGGAACACTCATTAGTCATTGTGAAGTAGTACGAGCCAAAGCCACCAGGCATTTATATTTCATTGCTAGACACCTGCATCATGCTCAGCCTAGCACCAAAAGGGCTGTTTACCTAGCGCTCGTTAGACCTCATCTCGTCTACGGCTGCCCAGCGTGGGACCCAACATCTATAAGCAACAAGATGAAGTTGGAGCGTGTCCAAAGTAGAGCTACACGCTTTATTGCTGCTAGGTCGCAATTTACCACTCATAGTGCTACGGCAAGACGTGCATCATTGAAGATTCCATCTCTGGAAACATTCAGGAAAAAAGTAGAGCTGCAATTTTTGTGGGGCATGTTGAATGGTAGGACAAACCTGGATCCATATGTAAGACTGCAAGCCTGTAATCGTAGTGCCCAATTTGGTAGGGGTCTATTGTTCAGGCCACCTTTTGCCAGAACAGCAGCCTACCAGAAAGGGTTCTATTATAGGGCTTGTCAATCGTGGAATTCTCTTCCACTCAAGATCAGGATGGCACGCTCATTAGATGTATTCAAAGCCTCTTTAACGGAGCATTATTTAAACATTGTTTTGTAAATTTTCATTTTTTAATTCTTTTTTACTTCATATTTAACAGTTGTATCTTATACCGTATTGACCCGAATATAATACGAGGTTTTTTCCCCTAAAAAAATAATCTAAAATCGTATTCGTATTATATTCGCGGTCTAAGGTTTTCGAAGCGTGAATTCAAATTTCCCGCGCGCGTATACATGCGCACTATCGCAGATCGACGAATCACGGCTCCGTGGCGAGTGCTCGTGCCTATCGCACTCTACCGGAGAGTTTATACACCACTCCAGCGCTCCGCTGCGCTATGTCTCCGCTAGAATGCGTTGTCGTGTTCTATGGGAGACTGCTAGCACGAGCACAGGCGGGGCGGACATCGTTCCATGTGTGCTAGGCGGCCCCGATCGAGCGTTCGTAACAGGTTTACTGTGGCGCGGGGCTGCCTACCTCACGGGCGCTGGCCATCTGGCTCGCAGCGCCGGCAAGGCGGCAGTATCTGACGTGCTGTATTGTTGTTTGTCACGATCGTATTATATTCGAGACATATGATATTTTCCCCACTGGCTGCTCCAAAATCCACACTCGTATTATATTCGAGGCCGTATTATATTCGGGTCAATACGGTAATTATATTTTCATTCATATTATGTTTTCATGTTTTTTTGTTTTGTATTTTGTATTATGTTCATTATTATATTTAGATTTTAAGTAATTTTAGTATGGGTTGGCAGTCACTCTGGTGTTTGGAGCTGTGCTCTTTTCTGCCAACCCCCATTCACTTTTGTAGTAAATGGAAATGATTAATAAATAAATAAACTCACGTAAAATGGGTTGTACGTATGTGTTAATTGGGGGGGGGGAGGGGGATCCAAAAAGCACATGGCTCTGCTATGTCTGCTGAAGTGAAATAAAGACTGAAAAGCAGTTAACAGGTAACCAAGTTACTGTTAACAGTTATTCACCCATCTCCCCACAAACACAAAAGTACTATTTAATTAATTATGATTAAAAAAATCATTTTTCAGTCGTTTTGTAAGTAGCCTATCAGTCACAAGTATATTGTGGTGCTCATTTATGAATAAATACTATTCAATTAGTTAATGACTTAGAGCTAAAAGATACATGATAAACAACATAAACAGCAATTCATTGAAAGCTTTCATCATCACTGAGTAACTGAAATGCATTTTAAACGACCTGTAACGACTACTAAACGTGTGAACATTTCACTGTTCAACTGTCCCGTCCCTAATTGTTCTGTATTCAATTTCATTAGGGCCCGCTCGAAGCGCCTCAACCGTTCATTGAGGACACCCACGATGCAGCTCGTTTGAGAGTCATCTTTATGGAACTTACATCGTGCAAGGAAGATTCGCAACAGCGAAGCTGGAAACTTCATGAAGATGAAGACACTATAATTGAATACATCAACGAGCTTGCATCTATTCTGGTAAAAATAATCCTTTAATTTGAACAACTAATAATACCGGTAGTAGGTTTATTTAAAATAGTCAACTGGGTTAACGCTACATCTATCTAGGTGATACATGTGACTTTTGATTATTCAAACTGAGTTAGCCAGTCAAGAACAAAAAGTGTATGACTGGTTTGAAATTCTTAAGCTTAATTTACAGGGTACATAAATGTATTAGTTGTATAAGTGAATTATTAATTCTAATTTAACATTACTTCTTCTGGAGAACTAAAAAAGATGGTTTACAAATGGTTAGAGGTACGTGAAAATAGCATTTTGAAAATGGATTCATAGCACTTTCTGCTTTCATTTTCAAAACTAACCATTTTGTAGCATCTATTTTTTTCCTACCTTAAACATCTTTTGTATGACGTTACTTTGCAATTTTAATATCCAGTTATGCTACAGGGGAAACATTAACATGAATAGAATTGAAACCAAGCCACACAATGTAAGAATACAATGTCAAACTAACATAAAATATGCACAGAAAAAACATAATTTTAGTTAAAAATAGCGCTTTGTAGCGTTTTCAAAAATTTCAATGTACTTGTATAGCATCTATTATACAAAACGCTATTTTCATGTACCTCTTCAAATGGTGTACTATAACTAGGGTTGCCACCTTTATCTTATGGTAATCCGGGACAATACTCCTCCAAAATGAGGCCGCGCGGACGAGCTGGGATCTGGGGCCAAGTCCCAGTCACCGCCGGAGGCCATTTCGCCGAAGGCAACATTTTTTTCGAAGACTTAATTTTAGAGGTCTAAAACGAGTTTTAAGGCGAATTTGTGTTAAATAAATAAAATAAATTCACATTTAGAGTCTACCCACTCAGTAAATAACGGTGAAGTATACAGCTAAGTTATAGCTTAAATTAGATTATTTGTTGATTGTTTATTGCATTTTATAGAAGACTCTTTAAAAACGTAATGTAATATTAAAAACAGTGACATTCATGTAAAAATTAATAACGAAATGTAAATATGTAATGTAAGAGATAATATGTTATTTCAAAACACACGAAACTAAAATAATTACAAAAAAGACGAACTTATACATAGTAATGAAACAAAATGTGTTCATAATATCAATGACTTTGAAGTGAAGCCGACAATTGCGTAACTTGGCACTAGGCGGCAGACAGCTTGGACAGCTTTTCCTTGACTGCGCTTAGGCGACGACAACACTATCTGTAGAAGAATAGGACACTTTAGTATTTATTTACGTCAACGTTACACTTTGATTTTGTTCAGAAATTGTTTGCACACAAAATCACAAATATATTCTTACCTACCACTTTCTAGAGAGCCTACGCGGAAGTGCTGGCCGTGGGAGTAGGTGCCTCAGTGCTTCGTTTTTTCCAAATGTATTTGGAGTTGCTTTTGGCAGCTACCAGCAGCTTTTTGGAGCTAGGTGATTCCAAAAATTTGCAGAAATCCAGACAAGATTCTTTGAAATTTAGTCTTATCTGCAATTCCGATTTGACTAAATTCAATGACATGCGGTTTCGTTCTTTCGACCACACACTACCCATGTGACTGAAAATTCGTTCTGTGTACGCATTACTCAGTGGAACGGACATAACAAACGAGACCACTTTCAACAATTCTTTTGCATCTTGTTTTTGAAAGAATAATGCCCATTTCTTGTCGGTCTCCTTGATGTTTTGTTCATGGACGTAGCTTATGGCCGTTTTCAATGAACAAAAATCTTCGTATAGGGCATCTTCATCAATGCCAATCTTAAGTTTCTTTGTTAACAGCGATAAGTCCCCCCACTTAATTTCGTCTTCTTTTCCGAAGTTTAAACATTTCATAAACTTGAAAACAGATCGTTCGTAATCGTAGTGTTTCTCGAGGTAGCAGACCGATCTCTCAAGAAATTTATCGGCATCTTTTAGAAATCTATTTTTCTTTTCAGTGTCAATTTCATCCAAAATTGCATTGACTTTGCTGCCAAAAAAGCAATCGCTACGCCTTTGTTTGAGTGCATTACGAAGATCGAGTAAAATGTCGTGTAGTTGAACTACGGTCGTCGAATTGCTTTCAAGCTTCATGATAGCTGTAAATTAATTTAAACATTATTAGTACGGTTTTATACATGCGTAATTAGTTATATAGTATTTTGAATTAATTTAGTACTAACCTGAATGAAACAAATTTAAAATAGTTGCCAATAAATACATGTAGCATTCAGGCAAACCATCCCCAGTGGCGTCGTCACCGTCAGCCCCAACGGCAACAAAGTGCCATACAACTCTAGGGCAGTCATCCTCACCGAGAGACAAAAAGTATGACTTGACTGCATCCCACGATGTTATAAGACGTTCTAGGGCAGGTAGCAGCGACAGCCAACGCGTTGGCACGTGCCGTAGTAACTCTTTGTAATCGGTGTCTGTGAACTCGTAGAACTCTTTCAGTAGTTTCGTCTTTTTAGCCGACGAACTAAATTCATTATAGGTTTTTATGATTAAGCATTCGACATCAAAAGTGAGGGCTTTATTAGCGTTTTTAACACAGTTGTTCAACATGTGACAGTTGCAGTGTTGGCCTTCAACGTGTATTCATAATCCTTTTGAAGTTTTTGAAAAACCGAATTATGTTTCCCGTAATTTACTGAAGCATTGTCTGCACTGTACGCGCAAATCTGACTCCCTTAGATAGTCCGTTTTTGTGTGTGATGTTTGTCAGTTGTTGAAAAATGTCGTTGCTAGTTTCGTCGGGATCTTCGTAAAAATCTAATAAACCCTGACACATTCCGTCCCCACTGGTAAAGTACTGGACTGCATAAGGAAACGTCTTTTGGTTGCCAACGTTCGAAGCGTCAGAACTTACAGAAAAAAATGGTACCGATTTGAGTTTCTCAATCAACCGTCGCTCTGAATAGGGCGCAAGGACCTGTTGTGCGATTGCACTCGCTTTAGTGCGACCACAGGATATTTTGGTTGCAATAGGGCTGTCTTTGAATGTATGCCTATTTAATTTATTCTGGCAGTCTAAGCTTGCATAACTAATGCCATGCTTTACGGTGTGGTATACATTAGATACTTCTGCAATTATAACTTTATCGTCAGTGGTGCCCTGAACATTCTTCGCTGAGAAAAACCGCTCGAGAGTGTGCGTCTGCTTCTGTGTAGCAGCTCGCTGCAAATGTTTGCGCGATTTTTTATGATTTTGAATGGAAAGTTGGCCTTCAAATTTGACAGTAAACAAGCAGCTACAAACGATACATTTTGCAGTAAAATCATCTTCCTTTAAAAGCCATGTTTTACAATCTTCTATTTCTAGCCACTCTTTCTTGAAACTACAGTACCTTTTTTTCTTCCTTGGCGGGATTGTTGGCAAATCCCTTGTTTCGGTGTCAGACTCAGAATTCATTCTGCACGAACACGGGGATAACAACACAACATGCTGTACACTTTGCCACTTTGACTTGCAAGTGCATTGCGTTGAAACTATGACTGAACTGAGGAAAGATCAGACTAAACCAGGGGGGGGTGGGGGTTGGGGGGGGGGGGGGGGTCAGTGGTCAGTGGTCAATCACCCTGTCCCGTCACCCACCCACCCCAATCCAGTTGGCCTGCCAAACCCCGCTAGTTACATAATAATATAAAGGATAAATGGGGGAATGAGTGGAAGTTTTATTGGTTGTATTTATAGAAACTGACATGTTTCGATAATAGCCCCACCCGACCCAACCCCCGACGGGATCCACGTGGCCAACTCGGTGATTCTAGACAATACAGTGCGCATACTTCCGTTTTTAAAGTTAGAGCGCAGAAGAATGACAACAGGATGTCTTGAGGTCACATTGCAGGCTCATTGTTAAGTAATTCCCTGTAAATCGTTTTACAGCCTTGTTCCCTTCAAACTATCCTATTCTTCCCTTGTTTAAACTACCCTGGGTTGACACAATGAGTGCGGCTGCTTTACCTCAACAGAATGTCCCCCCAAATTGGTCGTTTCTTTCGTTTATACACGTTTTGTTGAGTCGTCGTTCTTATAATTTGTAGGCGTTTTATTAAATTCCTAGTTTGTTAATTTTTATAAAATTTTTCTCAAAACCGGGATTTTTGTCGTCCCGGCAGCGTGAAGTCGGGACACGGGACATTCCCTTCAAAAACGGGACTGTCCCGGTCATTCCGGGACGGGTGGTAACCCTAACTATAACTGGGATAGGTAGGCCTAGTTGTAAAAATGGCAATTGTATAATTCACAGAATTTTCTTCTACTGACCCTGAAATACAGTAGTAGTCCATAGTGGAGTCCGTTAAAGGATTAACTGCTGTAAAGTGTCTCAAAATATTGATCTCAATAATGATATTTGTTTCTGGGTGCAACCAAGGTAGAAAATAAATAATCAATATATTCAATACGTATAAAAGTGAAAACAATGTTAGTTTAGCAAGTTTATGACTTTTATGTTACATAGTTATATTTTCCCAGTCGAATGCAGATGCAAGCATCTGTCGCCATGTGATGTCAGCTGAGCAATACGACGGGGTCAGCACACTAGTGCAATATTACCAGATGGAAGTGCGGTGGTCCATACGCAGGCTCCTGCTACAAACCTTTGGCATTATGTGCAGTCTAGATGCTACTATTGTCGCACTGATGCTTAACTCGATACTGCCAATGGAGTTGGCTCGAGACATGGTGGCAAATCCCAGAAACATTCCCCGGCTAGGATATTCATCACTTTTGCTTACCATGATCTTCTCAATGGGTGAGCCCATGCCAATTACACACTTGGGTGAGTCAATTCTTACTTCCCCCCCTCTTAGTTTGTCTTTTATACAAAAAAAGTATTTACCCACTTACCTACATGTTTACATTTTTTAATTTTTCATTATTTTTCAAAAGTATTATCAATCAAGATGCTATGCAGCAATCTAAACCCCAATACTACACGTAAATCTAGTAGGCCTGTACGTATGTATCCATGTTGCAAGACAACTTCACAGATCCTTTCCTCATAAACCATGAACTCGTGGCCAATCAGTGATTCGGTATTTGTGAAGTGTATAGCTATGCATATATGCGTTTCAAGTAATTAATATCTTCTTCAGTGTTTTTGAGTACCAACATTGTAGCAATTGTTTCAGAACTGTTGGGCATTAGGTTCATCGTTTTCCTGTTGGACTTGATGGAATCTCCTCCCGATACAGACGTGGAGGAACAGATTCCAGATCGGTTTCTGAATTTGCTGCTGTCTTACAACCTGCAGTTCATTAACTCCTCAGATAACTGTTTGCTGGCAGCATTGGAGCAACGGGAAAATGCTAAAACGTTTACTGAGAAAGTGCTGCTACTCATTAACAGAGAAGGTAAAAATACTCTTTCAGGCCGTAACACTTCTGAAGACCTCATAAATGTTAATAATTAATATCAATTCATCAAGCTTTAAGAAACTTGGGTGTGATACGATTTATTTTTTATTTATCTCAATTAGGGATTGTAGGAACTACAATAAAGTAACAATTGCCTATGATGGGAAAGAAAGATGGTGATTGCCTGGTAATTAGGTATCTCCGTGTTCTCAAGCAATGACAGCTCAAGTCTTCGGGCTTTTGAGTCACTACCAGATGATGACCGGGAAAACAACAGATCAAACTACGAGCTAGGCATATTGGTCAAGACCGGAGAAACTTATGGACTGCTACAGTCGAGGCTGGTCATGCCAGGTCTCCTTACAGAATGCAACAAATGCTGTTTAAAGAAATTTAATTTTTGTTGGTTTATTTGTTTTTCACCCTAGCCATAGACTGTTGATTTCCAAAGGTGTCAAGGATAGGATCAATGGACGTGGCGACACCCGCCTGCCAAGCATTAATAATACGTAGTGACTCTGGCTGCGAAAGCCTTCAACAAGTTTTAAGGATAGGATCGTTTAATAAAAATATGGTTATAGGCCTGCTGTTTAACTTTAAAGATTTAACTAGTATCCGGTTATTATAAACCAGTATTCTGTGAATTAAGAAATTATTCTTGCATGTCTTTTCCTCAGAGGATCCTGTGCGTGTGTTTGACCACACCCCAGCTCCACCACACGCAGTCCTGAAGCTGTTTATAGACCTATTCAGTAATGAAAAAACAGCCTTGTTATTCTACACCAATGATATCAAGGTCCTCATAGACATCATCACAAGGCAGCTAGCAGATCTATCGCCTGGGGACAAGGTGAGTGAGACACCCTGCTCTACTTAAATAAATATGTATTCTCCTTTTTACTGACAATTCCTTTTACTGCATCAACGACTTCCTGAATCAATGTTGATAAGTAGGCCTACGGCTAATGCAGTACCTGTGCAATATGTTTTTCCTGATTTGTAGTCCTCGGTGTATTTTACCAGAGTTGAGAAGGAACTTTCTAAAGGAACGCGTTCCTTTTTGGGGAACTTTTAAAGGAAAGAGTTCCTTTTTTTACGAGAGGATCTTTTAAAACAAAAGTTACAAATTTCGGGTAACTTTTAAAAATAATTCAAAAGTTCCTTTCATCTTTCGTGCCGTTCGTAAAAACCGCCATTGCCGCATCATTTGAAAATTGATATAGTAATCTGTGTAAAAATATGTCTATCTCACATTTCGCCGCCATTTTCAGAAAGATATTTTGTAGTAACTATGTTGTAACATTTTTAACTTTTCGAACAATTTTGTCACAAAACTTCACACCTTCAATCCACATTGAAGCTTGTAGATGGTCCAAATTTCAACTTCATTGGACTTTCCGTTCGACCGCTATCGACAGAAAAAAACAAAAAAAACAGAACGAAGTGCCATAAAGGTCTAATGGAGACGTGATGGGCATTAATAAAATACAAAATACCTCAGAGTCATTGTATCAATGTGTCTTACTTTTCACGATGACGTGGGACAAAACCCACGGCCAAAATCCTATATTCCAGAGTTTTTCCGCAAAAGGAACTTTTAACCAGGAACTTTTAATATTTGAGGAACTCAAAAAGTTCCTTTTTTTCTGAGGAACTGTAACTTTTAAAAGTTCCTTTTAAAGGCAGAGTAACTTAACTTTTAAAAGTTCCTTTTTTTGGGGAACTTACCCAACTCTGTATTTTACCACCACCGGTACCAAAAATATCGTTCATAAAAATTATCTATGATGATTGATGATACATGTTTTGTTTTTTAGAGGAGACAACAGTACCTAGAACTTTGCAGACGTGTGTTACGTAATTCCTCGTATGAAGAGCACCGCCATCGTTGTGATGATCTCCTCAAATGCTTTAACCGTATATTTTGTGAGGAGTCTGAACAGAGCGTTGAAGACCAAAGACTCGTGCAAAAAATTACAAAAGAGTTCCCAAGATATTTTCAAGCTTAGGCTAGTCCTATAATATTGCAACAAAAGTGAGTTACAGTATAGTAAATCAAGTTTGAGTAAATTGCTTTCAGTGATAAAGAAAGTAGTTGATATCACCCAATGACATGTCTAAATAATACCAGTGTACTGGGTACATCCTAAATGTGGGTTTGAAATATCAAATGTCACACACACATGTAGTATGGCATTCTTTGGCTTAACCTCGAAGGCCTATTGGAACACTATTCCTCACATTTATTAGTAATAAATGTAAACAAACAAATAGTAGATAGGTAATAAATTATTACCTATCTACTATTTGTTTAGTGATGAGATAATATCCCCATCCCATTAAATATTGGCCCACATTGGGTACATCAGTTCATATTGCTCTAGTAATTAATTATAAATGCCATAAACCACTATTGATGTCATTTTAAGATAAGTGTGCTTACATAGCCAAGGGAATAGGAATAATTACTTATTTATCTGCTTCAGTCCTTCTACCTACAAATTGGGATAAGTCTGAAATATGAAAAATGTGTAGGATGTTGGTGAATATTAATTTCTGATCGATACCAAGTCTATAAAGAAAGTTGTACCGCTAAGTTGATATTGAATATAAAATAATGTATTTAATTACTGTATTACTTATTAATTACTGTAATTAGTAAGTAGCCTACAGTAATTCCAATATAAAAGTTTAATGAATTTATCAATGTAATTAACAAATACAATTTTATAGGTTGATGTTCTAACTTCTAACTTGCTATATTATTTAGACTAGACCAAATAGAACTGTTTTGTGTTTTGTAACTTCATAGGCCTACAATTAAAGAATGTGCCTAAAAGCGAGCCAAAACACCCACTACTACATAAATAAATCTTGACATCCATCCCCAATTTTATCTCTTATAGGCCAACAAGTTACAACCAATGTCAGCAAAATGAAGGCTACTACTTTTTTTTCCTGTGATTTGAAAGACAGTTTTTAGCCTATGCTTTCCACATCTACAATGATAGTATGTATCAACTATTTGTAGCCACTGGGTATTACCTCATCACTACTTCTTCTTCTTCTTCTTCTTCTTCTTCTTCTTCTTCTTCTTCTTCTTCTTCTTCTTCTTCTTCTTCTTCTTCTTCTTATGCCAACAATAATTGACCTATTTGGTCATCATGCGTTTTCGCGTTTCCCAGCAGAGATAGGATTCTTTTTCTGCCTCCGCCATATCTACTTATCATGTAGGCCTAGGTCTATATATCTTGTCACTAGTATAGGTAGAGTATCCACCTGTTTATTTTAAATTTTTAAATGTTTTGTATTTATTGTGCAAATTATGTCAATTTAGGCTTATGTTACTTGACCTCCATGCTATTAACGCAACTTATTAGGACCCCACATTATACTACTACGTACTAGGGATGACATCGGGTAATAAAATTCGGAACCGGTTTCAGCTCTCATATTACCCGGGTACCCGGATCCTGAAAACGTATTTTTTTTATTTATTTTTTATTTTTGTTTATGTGTAGGCTTGATTTGAAGGTCGTCGTTAGACCTTGTGAAGTGCGTGGGGAGCGAAGACAAGGGACGAATGATATGCATGCTGCCCTCTCGGAATTTGCCTGCAGTAATCACGTCGAGTAAAAAGACATTTCTCAATACACAACTGAAACACATACATAAAACATGATATTTTAAGGAAAATAAATAGTAATAGAACAAGTTTTAGCCAGAATGTTGAACAAAGAACAAACAGTAACGAATGCAAGTCGGCTAATTTAGCCTAGAAACGAACTAAAAAATTACCCGAACCTAAAAAACGGCTCCGGGTAATATTTGGAGCCGGGCTACCCGGGTACCCGATGTCATCCCTACTACGTACATACTTATTCGGTACTTGTATTTCAACTCGAATAAGAAAATGCACCATGCATTTATCATGTTATATTATTCTCCTTTCAATTATTTACATAAAAATGATAGTGAGTAGTGGCTGACATCTGGTGAGAGACTTGGAACTTGTCACTGTAGCATCAGTGTGAGCACTATGGTAGATATACATGATGTTCCATTTGATGCATTAGGGCCTACTACGTACCAACATTCTACCTCGTACGCCCATTTTGAAAGTTATGCCTATCAACAGTGCTGCCATATAGATTTGACTTTAAATAAGAATATTATTATACTATGTCATGCTTTAACCTACCTACTACCAGCTTTACTATATGCTGGTATGTATGTTTAATATTTACATATTATACTATATTATAAACAAAAAATGGACAGGATTTTTTGGGGGGTGGGTTATGTTGCTAAACTTTGAAAACATTGCAATTAGCCTGCCTAATTTTAGCTGTTAATTACATGTTTCTAGAAAAATGTGTATGATATACCATAAATAAATGTCAGATAACAATGAATTGCTTCCCATTTAGTCGCTAGGGAGAAAAATAATACATTTCTTGTACCTTACATTAGTACCTAGATATGAAGTTTATAAATAATGTATTTCTATTGTGACTTATCTCCATGGTGCTTTCATTAAACATAATATCTCTTTAACTTGTCACATTAGAGGGTGTTAGCTTGCGGCTTGCATTATCTAGTCATGATCAAAATGTAGCTTTCTTGTCTTAATTTCAGCTAGCCTCATTTACTACACTAATAAACTCAATGCTGCTACGTATATATACGTTATTTCTATGTACTGTGATAATATAAAGGGAGAATAGAGACCAATTTGGTGAATATATTTAAATTGTTTATTTATATTATTAGAGCTCTATTGCTACAGTTTGTGAAAAAATAACAAGGCAATAAACCAATGTATATTTAATTATTAAAACATAAAAATGCATAAAATGTTAATGTGTTGAAGGAATAGTTTGATGTCTTTTGATGTATTCTTGAATGTTGAAAACTGCTTGAAGCACAGTGGACCTGCTTAACCAGTCATCATCTCCATAAATTCTATAAAAGTACAATTAAGTTAGTCATGTGTGATATTCCTTGTTAGAAGCATAGCATGGATGTACATAAAAATTAAAAAGTAACAAACAAATAACACAAAATGTCTTTGGGTTCTTGTTATTAAATCTTTAGACACGTTAGATACCTAGCCTAATCAAAATGTTTTATCTTTGAAAATATTCATATTTCTTGATTTTGCATTTTTATATTTTTTTTTTTATCATCATTCAGAAACGAGCATCGTATCTAACCAAACATTATCATGCAATTATGGCCTAGAATCCCAGATATTTGGAATTAAGCATTCAATTTTCATCAGTACCGTATACTAGATCTCAACATACAAGTTTTGAAAAGTAGTAGTACAGAGCACTAGACGATGTATGAATACATTAAGGAACTAATGTAAGGCATAAATGCAATGACTAAACTAAAAATTTGGTTCTATATTTTAATTTAATTCCCAACATTGAATGTCAGAATTCCAGCAGTACTGAATACTTTTTCTCTAGCTATAGGATGTATGACGTACGTATATACAATATTAGAAAAATTCATCACATTCTTGTCTATTGAATTCTAGTGTTTCTTGGATTTAATCCTAGTGTCATTTGCAGCTCAATACTTAAAACAAAGCTGAGAATAGTTTCTAATGCATACAAAGTTTATTGTACACTTACAGATGATTGATTCATTTCATATATTGTTCATGTTTCCACATATTATATACATTTGAAACTAACTCATTCAACTGTTGCAATGATATTATGTATACTATGTACTGATTAAAATGTTACTTTAGTAAAATCAAAATAGTACTGACCCAACCTAACTGAAATGAAATACATACTAACCTATTATATAAAAAAAGAAAAACCCTTCAAGCAGCTCAAAAAAATGTAGGCAGACAGTAGTGAAAAACTGCAACTTAATTAATAAAACTGCTGTAGTGGATACAGATCATATAGTAATGGAAATGTTATTATTTTAGTACCAGTATTTATAGCTCTCCTGTACCATGAGTAGACAATAATTAAATAATCAACCACCCACATCCAAAACGCACATTTTGTTAGCATTCATATCATGTTCTTAGGCCCGGTCTTACAATCTCCTAATAGGAAAGTTATTTGTAGCAATTAAGCTATTTGGAGGATTTCAAGGGTTTTGATTGGTGGTTGCCATGGAGAAAACAAGCTATTCGACGAATAAGTAATTATTGGGACATTGTAAGACCGGCCCTTAGTCCAATAAATTATATCCAAAGTACAGTAGGCCTTACCTGACGACAGTTTCAATATGCGAACCACACAAAATAACCTTTTTTTAATAAAAAAAAAAAGAAAATGAGAATGCTACACAACATTGCAAGGGTATTAATTTTATTCTACAGGCTAGATATTATGCTATTGTAAAATGTTAAAACAATACATTTGTTGTCAATATTATTGATAATTGACAATTGTTATTGTAATGGTTGTTTTTTGTTACTATTTAATTATGTCTTTCCATAATTAATTAATTAATAAATTAATTAATTAACAATCAAAATAACAATGGTACCAATATGTCATTTCAAATTTTTTCTTGCAAAGTTTGTAGGATATCACCCAACTTATTTTTTATTTTAGTAATATTGAGTGTTGCGTATTGTTCTTAATATAAAAATCAGTAGTTTCGTATTTCGTATGGTTTGAATAAAACTAGCCTTTCCCATTAAAGTGCTAGTCATGGAGAATGGGAGACGTGTAGAGTCACTCCTTTGAAATAAATAACATTGTGAAGTGCTTACCATCAAAATCCACCGTTCCTGACCCATCAGAATCAATCTCTTCAATCATCAAGTCCAGTTCTCTGTCAGTCAGTTGGTCATCCAGTTCACGTAAAATCTCCCTCAAACATGAAGTAGGGATGTAGCCTTCTCCTGAAACCAACCAAGCAGTGGTTTACATATGTTCCACTCACAAACTGCTTTAGCTGAAACGAATCTACAATTGAGTGAATGAAACGAGTCATGCTAGATATCTAAATATTAAAATTTAATGAAGTGTTGAACATTTATTTTAATAATTTCTTTATTCACTGGACCGATACATGGTATGGGGACTACCTGCGAAAGAGAGAGAGAAAACTCTTAAAATAAACAAATATAAATTGTAGTGTGAGTACAAGAATAGGATAGATTCCAACAGCTTACCTTAGAGAAATAGTTAGTCGTCATAGTGAACACATTTATAAACACAAATTAAACATTTTGGCACTCATTGTCTTTCCTTATCAGTGTAGAAAAGGTACTGAGTAGCTCTTGGCAGAAGGGAGGGGTCCGGGTGGGGTTGTTGAGGAAGGGAGGCTGATGCTTAAGGATATAGGTAGAGTTTCATGCAGCATTTCATAATCCACTGATAAGCTAGCTCTCATCATCTCGTTAGCTTTCATGTCTTGACTCATGGACTAACCCGTAATGCTTGTTTCGCAGTTGGCATCATTAAATTCTTACCAGACCGCAAATTAAACAATGTTAACTAGCTGATCAGTGAATTATAAAATGCCACTCGTCCATTAGCGTTTCCATTAATTTTAATTCAGTACCTTTTCTACGCTGATCGATAAAGGATACGCGGGCGTAATATTGCGTATACGTATTGTAATATTCACTATGATGACTACCTACTTCTCCAAGACAAGCTGTTCGAATCTATTCCTTACTCACGAGTCCCACTATATCCAGCCTTTTAACCTTTACCAAACAGCGTAATACATACAAACTAAATCTGATTTAAAAAGAAACAATGCATGAAAATGGCAATGGAATTTCTTTATGAATGAAAATATATTGCATGTAATTGTTCGGTTTGGAGAAGTTATGAATGATGTAAATCATTTCCAGTATAATAACAATATTCTTGCAAGAAACATTTTAGTTTTGATTTGTTTGGTATGTATACTCGGCCACTGGGCATTTTTTGTATCCGATGGCGGTTTGCTATATATTGGGAGGCAAAGGTAGGCTGGACTTGTGGAGAAACGTTATGTGTATTGTGTGCTAGGACATGTATGTCAGAATGTGATCTAGTAAAGCAGAAAGGTGTTGCATTGTTGCGTGGAAACTTACATTTAAGGAAAACATTCTTAAATCAATTGATATGGTTTTAATTAACATTTTGTACATTAGAAGGTACAAATTGTTTCTGTAGTAATTGTTGCAAGTATTAGTGTCAAGGATGTAATTTAGTAATTGTGCTTACTACAAGAACCTATTGTAGACTGACTTAAAAATCAGTAAACATTCATAATGGTGTATAAATAAAGTCGTATGTAACCTACTAGTAATTTATTAAATGTAACACCAATACCATTGAGGTATCTTATAATACGGACATAATGTAATATTCAATGCTGATATGTAAATATGTTGATTACTCGTTAACACTAACCACAATATCGTAACATTCATATTTACTATAGTGAAGTATAGTATAACATACTACCGTGAAACTTGTTCATAACAAACGTCTCTATAACAAAATGATATATTTAACAAACTGTTTTTGAGGTCCCAAAAGGTTCTTATGCATGTAAAGGTACCTACCATCTTTATAAAGAAATGTTCTTTATAACAAAATCATAATCTGGCCGCCAAAAGTTTTACTGTATAGCATTGTTAAATAAATTTAAAATGTTATGGAAAATAAAATTTATAAATTGAGTAACAATTATAAGACTCATTTTGTAAGCCATTGAAATAATTTAGAACATTACGTACTTTTAATATCGCGGATGTGCATTCAGTGCAAGCTTAAGCAATTGTCATGCACTTAGTTTCCTCTGATAATGGATATAATATTGTGTTTAACTTTATACTAATCTTGACTTACCTACCATGGACAATAGTTTGCAATGCTTATATCTGTTTAGTCAATTGTGAGCTGTACACAGGGAAATGCTAGTGGCTATTGGATATTATTCTTCCCTCAAAACCAAACATCTGCATTATTTAAATACAAGTGAGTCACTGAATTCAGCCTGAGGCAAGTTTCAGGAATATGGATAGTTGGATACAGGAACTAGGCAAGTGAAAGCTGTATCCCAGCCCAGTTATTTAGTTTGTTTATGTCTTATACTACTTCAAAATAGATATTATGTATTGTGAAATAATATTATTTTCCTTCTTTGTATTTATTACTTATTTGCATTTTCATCAATTGTTTGAATGAAGTAAGATCAATCTATGTACAGTAAAGATTCAGCAGCCAGCAAATGTTGTTAATTATTGTGTTTCAATTCAATGCTTTTGTCAAACTTATTGAATTCAAGTACAATGTACAAGCTAATCCTGTAGTTTTTCATAGTTAGAAATGTTGTTGATACTGGAAACTCAATCTAACAAACTAACAAATAGTTCTGCTAATGCAGCATCCTTATCTGTGCCATTGATGTTTAAAACTACAACTTACAATAATTATAGTCAATTGAAACTAATTACTCCTCCTCGTAGTAGTTTATTTTCTTGCCACCAGAATGCATTAAAGCAATGCAAATAACACACACGTGATTCGCTGTTGTTCTTGAGCTCAATAAGTTTGATGCAAGGATTCAACCATGTAATGTGGGTATAAAAGCACAACCTCCTTATGTGGTCTATATTACTTTGTAACAGTCTGTAACGATTGTTTCGAGTCCTATTCACATATGTTTAGGCTAGTAGTCTGTATTACGGAATTGGCTGTTTAACTTAGAATACAATTCCATTCCTGTTTGTGCCTATAAAATCCATTTTGTGCATTTTACAAAGTTTACTGTTATCTTTGCTGTTATTTTTGTTTTATTTTATTTTACAAAATTTGATGCTTTTATGTACATGTACTACTGATCAAAGTTAAGTATGAGAGCAATTTCAAAATAAGAATATTTGATTTTACTAAAAATGAGTTATTTTCTTACAATCATTATTATTTTACCTATTTAATTATTTTATTTTACTGATAAATAATTGTCAGTAAATTTAAGAGATTAAATAAATATAATGTGCCATTAACAATTTGTTTTAAATGCTGCCCTATACTGAATTGCTGCCTATTCTTACAAATTACAATCCTGATTTGATCACTACCTAGACCTATCAGCCACTAACTATCCACCCCATGTGAATATGGGCTAAGAGATAACAAATAATTAAGCGAGCGTCTCCACGAGACCCCTCTTATGGCACTTCATTCTGTTTTTTTTGTTTTTTTATGTCCGTCGATAGCGGTCGAACAGAAAGTCCGATCAACTTGAAATTTGGACCATCCACAAGCCTTGATGTGGATTGAAGGTGTATAGTTTTGAGGCAAAATCGTTCGAAAAGTTACAAAGTTACACCATAGTTATTGCAAAATATTTTTCTGAAACAAAATGGCGGCAAAATGTGAGAAAGCCATATTTTTTTAAAGCTTTTTCCGGTCACGAATATGTTCACTTTATGGCAATCTGATAAATATTGGCAAAGTTACACAAAAGTTACTCGAAAATATATTTCTGAAACACAGTAACAGCAAAATGTGAGGTGTCTATCTTGTAGTAAATTTTTGTCCGGTTTCGAATATACTAATTTAAACGCGATCTGATACGTATTTGAGGCAGAAATCACATTTCTATTGCTGTCAATAACGATTAGTAATGGTGGCGGACCGTGTTGAAAACATGACGACGAAAATTCTTAGCAACGCACATTGCACTGCATCCAACAATGTCGGGAAGTATAATAGCTATGGAAATTAGGAAAAATTTTGCAATGCACATTCTTGAATTGTTGTTAATTGTTGTTTGTATTAGCACTGAAAACATTTCGCCAGAAAGTTCGTAGATATTGACGCGCTCGCTTATCAACACGTCAAACAGAGCGTTTTCCTAGTAAACACAATAACTCAATACTGTGCTTGTAAAATATTGCATGTGCGGGTGCCAGAACGAACATAAACCATGCACGCTTCATTTTGTTATACATTATTTTTATATGTTTGGTAAATGATAACCAGAGCCAAATACAAATCGCGTTACGAAATTAAACGAAACTATAGTTATACCCCAAAAAATGATGATTGTGGACGAGACGTCGTGTCAGCATGCTAATTATGCAAATTTTGTATCGCGAAATAACATGATTTGAAGCTTTAATCACGAAATAGCCTATCCGTGTATTCCCCAAATAAGACCGAAATAACGAAAGTTTATTAAATATTGGTCAACAATACGTGTTAGTGTAAGAAAATACGCGCAGAAAAATTTAAAATATAAACGAAATAGATACGAATTAAGTACGTTGTTTATACACATCAATGACTCGTCTTTATTTGAGTGATATTCCTAAATTGCTTATATATAACGTTTTTTGCTTGTTATGTGCCTTATAAAAATAACACCGCCAAAACGCGAAATTTATATTTTGAAAAACGAAATTTGGGAAAAAATAAAACCATTTTTGTAGGTCTCGAATAATTATTTATGAATTCTTATCACTGTCAGAGAAATACTATACTCACCCTCTTTGTCATAAAGTCTGAAAGCTTCTCTCAGCTCCTTCTGCATAGCCTCTGCATCTTCTTCAACAATGAACTTTGCAGCTAATTGAACAAACTCGTCAAACTCGAGGCGGCCAGACTCTGAAAGAATAATTAGATGGTAGTAAAAATGTGTTTCAGTGCCATTGGTTTTTTTATACCTAATTATTTCTATTTTATCATATTTTTTAGTTCCCTATGTCCTGATACACTAGAATATAATGTGTTCTATGTACATATTTTAAGGCATAATATCTGGGGCCTTATTTTAAGAGGTGAAACATTTCAATTGCTTTGATTAGCTCTAGCAGTTTGCTCGATAATGCGAAGCTCGAAAAAGAGTTCACCACATAATAGTAAGGACCTCAAATCAAACTGTGCACACGGGTGTTCCAATCTAATAATATGCATCAATACATGCCATCTAACATTAAATCAATTGGTACAATAACATTCTTATTAATTATTATCTTTGTAAAATTGTCGATAAGTTCAGTGCTGCATTTTAGACTGACAATAATGACACTAATTTCTTTCAATACAGACACAGGGAAGGTATATAGATAATTGAGCGCTACAACACCGCAAGTGGCAGATATGACTAATCTGAATGACACTAGTCAACTGTGTGGATGTGATTAGTAGCAAACGAACTCACTGTCTGCATCAACTTCGTCGATGAGCTCTTCCAAGATGGCCTTATTGAATGGCTGCCCCATCAGGCGCAAGATATCCTCGACCATGTCTGTGGAGATGCTTCCTGTCTTCTCCCGATCAAAAGCTTCAAACGCCTTGCGCAGAACTGTACAATAAACCACGTTATAAGCGTTGTTGTGAAAATATTTCCTTTGAAGCCACGTCAATTTCAACATGATTTGATACATCTTAAAATGTAAGATTGATCTGTAGGTATTTTTTGACACCAGCCCTGTCGACCATCTTATTACCTTTGGTTTCATTTTTAATGTATGTTGGAGGTTGCACGTACAATTAGTTTTCACTCATTACAAAAATCAAAGAAATAATGTTATTAAATTTAAATACAATTAATGATGTTTAGACAATTTTTAATTTCTACCTAACATAAACGTTTTGATTGAAACAAATGTATTGTAATTTATATTGATTTGTAATATGTGGAAACTGAATAAAACAATTGAATTTAATTGAATTTAATTGAATTGATTTGAAAGGGATGTCGATCCAATTCAGTTGTAAAGTAGATTTACAAATTACGTGCGTACACATTTCATCTGTACAATTCATTTACCACCAATTAAACAAATAGAAAACTATTATTAGTTACTTGTCTGGAGCTTCAATCACATAAAATAATAAAAGATCAACCAGTGTTCACACTCATTGTCACGGGTATGCTGAACCGAACTGTTAGAACAACAATGCACAACAATACAAGAATATGCACAGTGCGCACTCGATTCGCTTTTGTATAAAACTACGTTCCTTTAAGAGTAATTCCAATTTATAGTTTGCCGTTTTTGTATAAATATTTGTATGTACGGTACATGACTGTCACTCTTCTTCAGTGATCAATAAATTCGTCGAAACTCGATAGGCTCTACACTCATACTTCATATACCATTGCAAGTTCCTCTACTAGCAACTCTGTGGAAAAATTGCCTTTGTTTATTTACGATCGGTAGACCACAACTCAACATAGCTATTTTTACCCGCGCCGTTTAAGATTACATAGTGCGCGCTTATAAATAGAGCTACGGTATATTTCTCGAAAACTGTATGCATGAAAAAGAAATATGCATTTTAAAAAGCAATGTGACATGTGTGCACAGATATCATTTGCGTTATGTAGGGTAACTTATATTCACGTGTTTATAACTGTTCAGCTGCTTCATCTTTTTTGTGGCAGTCGTGGAAAATGTTTTGTTTTTGTGAAACCACGCCTGAAAGCTATCTCTTTGTAGAAGCAACGCGGTTTTGAGTAACTTTTCAGAAATATTGGTGTTCCATGGTAAATTATTTACAAAACAACGTTTTAGCTACTTTTTACGAGTGCTGTAGCTGAAAATTGATAAATTTTATCAACGCAAAATCACTTGGAAGCGATTAACGGACAAAGTGAAGGCCGAGTCTGCGCCCTCAAAGCTCCCAACGGCCCTCGCCAACTTCTTGGCACGGTTTCTGTTCATTCACTTATAACTAGTTTTACTATTATTTGGTCTCGTGCTAGTCGTTACTATGATTATTTGTGTTGTTTTTACGACATACTCGACAACTTACTGCTCGGCCATAATTATGACGTCGGCCGAATCAGAACTCAGAACACACAACAATTAATATATGATGGGGGATTGGAGATAGCAAGCAAGAGCAGTTACATGAATGATTAATGAAAAAGTCGAGTCAAAAAAAGGAGAAAACTGATCAAGATATGCATAATAAATGATAAATAGGGTGTTTAAATATGCAGCGGCTACCACGAGGAAGGATCCACCTCACCATCGTAAGAATAAGAATTATCACTAACATATTGTACAAAACAACGTTTTAGCTAGTTTTTACGAGTGCTAGCTGAAAGTTGATACATTTTATCAACGCAAAAGTAAAGTGTAAACCTTACAAAATAATCAGTTACAACAACGAGCCTATAATCGAAATTATTCGTAATTCGTAAGTACGGAATTGGATAGAGTAAATTAAAAGAAACATTAGCTTACCCATAACTTGTTCTTCTGGTAGATCATCCTGTAACAAAAGACAAACGCTGTCTATAGTTTTTCCAATGTATGTATATTGTATACACAATGGGACAAACGCTGTCTATAGTTTTTCCAATGTATGTATATTGTATACACAATGGGAATTGTTGCACATACTACAATCGTCACCTGTTGAGCTCAATTAAATAAACATTGATTTTGATTCCCATTATATTTCTTGCACAGACCTATAAATTGTATGATTGTGTTTCTCATGAGAGGTTTACATTGGCTTCCATGGTGGGTAAACATTGTGAGTATAAATAGAACTCCATGTGTTGGGTCACGATGCGTTCACCGATAATAGCGCCCACGCGCAGGGAACATGTCTATTTCCTACCATATACTAGAACTACTAAAATTAGCGACTTATGTAATAGTTTGCCACAAATCCAAATAAGAAAAAATGTATTTACAAAATGAGAAATGAAAATATTGTACACTTTGACCCATATTGACCGACTCCGTCTCTTCACAACATTTCTATGCATCGGGCAAGTAAGGTAGTAATAAACAAATAGTATGGGTAGTAATAACAAATAAATAAATAAAAAGTAAGGGCAAGTATAATTGCTCCCCTGAAACCTTAGTCGTAAGAAAGTCACTAAAATTGTAATAACACAATTTTAGTATAATCAAACTTGACGAAACTTATATTTGAGTTATCTACAAATCTCAGAGTCAAGTGCCCCCCCCCCCCCCCCCCCCCCCCCCACCTCGCGGCACACAAGATAAAATGAACCAGCCACAGCCCACAGCCAAGATACCTTGACATCTCTTCTCTACCACTGTAATGAGTGAGGAATTCTCATTTTAAGACAAGTCAGTTGTTAGAGGTGTTAATTAACATTTTAGCTTCGTCTCTCGAGTAAAATGCCGAGTACTACCTAAATAACAACTTAGTTCTGGCAACGCTTTGGTTTACAAAAAACACGAGGTTTTGATTTATTCTTCTTCCCCCTGAGAAATATACCACAACCACAAAGTTAGCTATAACAATCGAGTTATATTTGCTCAAAAACAGAATAATAGAATAAATGTTGCGTACGTTCTAATGGTTCTGCGCCAACACGTACACGGAGCCCACGGAGCCCTTACCTTACAAGGTTGCTATGGAATTGTTTGGAGTGTTTTGGAAATGTTTCTAAAAAAGTTTTTGTTTTGGAAAAATATTCTGTCATCAACTTGGAAACTTGAATAACAGACCATAATAAAGTGATACAACGAAATAAGTTTTTAAAACTTGTTTTCAAAACATGTTTCCAGAGTGTCGCTGCACTATACCATTGGGTTTGAGGCGTAGCCGTATGGCCTGATATATTGGACCGTGTGTGTGGGGGGGGGGGGGGGGGGGGGGGGAGGTAAGAGTCTGAAATCCTTATTAACTTTCGATGTGCTCAATAACGTACTGCAATGTTGTGTGTGATGATATGTACTGTCAACTATTTGCGCCTGATTTAATTCTCTTGTCAAGTAACGTCTCTCTACATACTCCATGGCAACCGCGGTAGAGCGTAAGATCCGTCCGTATTCATGGTCGACCCCTAGCTCAAAGCAAAGTGCAACTTGCGTGCTTGTGAGGAAACCCTGTCTGAATGGCAATCATGCCTTAATTGAAAACGGTTCCATACGTCTTCAAACAATTCTCAAAGTGCACAAGATTGAACACCCGCCCAAGAAAGTAAGATACTTTAGTTCGAATCCCGGTGATAGTCATAATTCGTTCAGTATAATATACTGCAGATGACTTTTTGTGTTTTCAAATTAAATCATGTTTCTTTCTTAATTAAATGGCATTCCTTGATGTAAGGGGTTTTAACATCCGCCAAACAAGTGGGATACATAGGTTCTAATCTAGTTTGATATAGGCCTATTTGTGTTTTATCTATTGCATTCCCATCTGGACCAAGCCACTGTTAAATAATAATTATGTATGCACCTACCATTGTCGCTTGTAGTTGAAGTTGCTTTAGATGTGCAAGATGTTTCCTGTTAGCTCTCTTTTCTCTCACTGCTCAAGTGGCAATGTTCTTCTAGTATATCTAACCGTCTCCACTATAGCTGATTGCAACGAGACAACGCCACCCCCGACGACGCAACTCCCCAATAGGCTGCCACGCCTAGGCACTGACCAATCAGGAACGACTTCTTGGTGGCGACGGCAATCAACAGCATTGTGATATTTATACTCTAATTCCGGAACTCTCTCCGACCGGATAGTCTTCGACTCCCCTTCGAGAAGTTCGTAGTTCCGCGTTTCAGCCTCTAATGCTCCAAGTTCAACAGACGTTTCGACACACTCGTGGTTTCGTTTCCATGTAGACAGTTTCTGCTTCTCTTCTAAACTCGTCGACTCTCTGGGTATCCGATGTCCGCGCCTTGTGGCTGCAAAGGGCAACAACACGTTGCATTTCTACGGCGTTATTGAACTTGTTTTGTTTCGCGTTCTATTTTCAGTTGAGCCGTTTATCAATCTTTCGACGAAGTAATAAATAGTAGAACGAATTTTACATTTGGGGGGGGGGGAGGGGGGGGGAGATGCATGGATATGGAGGAGATGGCATTTAACGATTATTTTAAAGTGATTTCATTTTCAAATTTGAAGAAATAGGTGGAGACACAGACAGATGGAAGATAACAAGGAAGAAACACTGACCAGGGCCGTAACTAGGGGTTGTAACCCGGGTACATACCCAGGTAAAAAACCGGGAGTAGACCATTTTGAATTCTGTAACTCCACCGTTAATATCACACCAGTCACCAGTAACAAATGTAAAAAAAATCACATGCCTAAAACTCGTTCAAACACTCCAATCCAAAAAATTACCGGGGCTTTGCGCCCCGGACCCGCATTGGCTGGGGAGCCTCCCCTTAAGAGCGAAGGATACCTCTACGTCAAAAACCGCAGAAAATTTTCATTTTTTAACTATATCTCAAGATTGAAACACAACATCAAAAATCTAAAACACCATAGCGCTGTGGTTTGGTAATCCCTACACACTGAATGATAAATGTATTTAACGTTATCATCAGTATGACTGTGATAACGATTTCCTCAAATTACTAAGGAAATCGTTATCACAGTCATACTGATGATAACGTTAAATACATTTATCATTCAGTGTGTAGGGATTACCAAACCTCAGCGCTATGGTGTTTTAGATTTTTGATGTTGTGTTTCAATCTTGAGACATAGTTAAAAAATGAAAATTTTCTGCGGTTTTTGACGTAGAGGTATCCTTCGCTCTTAAGACCCTTCACTGTACTTTGCCAAATCATACCCGAGGGTATCAACGGTGCACCTACCTATAGCAGCTTGATCTCCTTGTGTTATACGACCATGTCGGAGATACTTGGTATGGTTCATCCTGAAGTTTTACTAAGAAAGCAGTGATTTAAGTACTGATATCTAATGCGTAGAAAATGTATGCATGTTATCCTGAAAAAATAAATTATCAGTACTGGTGTTTTGCAGACTATTGCAAGCAAGTTTATAGGACTACGCGAAGATCAAGGGGCATTTATAGATTTCTAAATATGTGAGAAGGCCGGGATAATGAAGATGCTACAAGCCTATGCTGTGCAGACCCAGCCTCAGGTAAGAAAGCCGTATTAAATAAATCATTAGCAATATTTGAGTTTTCAAATTAGATTTCTAACAAAATAATATAATATATTATGAACGCCCCACAAGACTATCTATGCTTTTGGTAATCATGACATCTAAATACAAGATTGTTTTGCACATCTAAATACAACGAAAATACCACGCTCGTATATTGTAACACGCATATCAAAACAAAACAAACAATACGTAACTGTGATTTTGTCTTTTGATGAGGGCACGATAATATAAGCTACGAAATCTTTTCATACAATATGGGTTGTGTGGATACATCATTATTAATAAACATGAATTTGAGTTCATTACAAATCTGACCCCATATTACCAACACCAATATTATGAGCTTCAAAGAGTACTTTTTGATCTGGACCGATTTGTACTTTGTATAGTATAGGCTTATGTTGCTAGGAAACACCCATTTTTTCATCAACATCGTTTCAACATTCTAAAAATATTAACCGTCAACATATTATTGAACTGAATTGGATTGCTCATGAATACATACAGAATGCATTTTTTTGAAAAAAAAAATACAAACTTTGTATTACGTAATATAACAAATTTAATACAAATTTAAAATTACGTGCCAGCCACACACAAGTCAAAGAAGTTATTTTAAATGTATTTCTTAATTGCTGGTTTTCTTCGAAATTGACATTTAAAAAAGATTGTGGAAGAACCATTTGGATAATAAGTTTTCGGTAATATGTCCGCGTCTTTTTCTCCGAAATGCGCCATATTTCGAGTATAAGTTTATTAAAAGAGCCGTTTCGTCAGGTTATTGTTGGCTGGTTTGGGTCAATGACGTCGAGACGCTTCTCAGTATACCTACGTCTTAGGGGCGACACAAAGCAATGTTGTTGCCAACACGATGACACTCTACTCCAGACTGTTCTCTTCTTAGGAAATAGAAGTGCACCCATGTGTTCTCGTCAACAAAACGCGTGAATTTTCTTGATTCTCGGCCAAACGATGATGGACTACCAGACCAGCGTCTGCTTGACATGACTGCAGGACTGTAATCACAGAATAATGAGGATGTGTCATCTCATGAGCGATGTGTGTGGAGGGGGGAGGGGCACTATTTAATTTGGGCTATACCAACAGAAATAAAGTGTGAGCCAAATAATACTAATATTATTTTAATTTGTTTTTATATTATTTTGTATCGTTCATATTTCGTACAAACAACAAAATGATACCTTTGGGTTATGATAATGATACACAACTGTTTATAGAAATCACTGCTCTTGGGTACACAACACACCAAATCTACCTTATAAGCCACCCCTTCAGATGACTGACTATGTAAGTCTGTATAACGTATTTGGATATTGTGGAACGAGTGTCGACTATCTTATAGGCCTCAGTCCCATGATTCACATTGTGACTGAGGAAAACCTCGTTAAAAACCGTCAGAATTGCCGGTAGCGGGTATCAAAACGGCGACTTCCCGAATTAGAGCCACTGAACCATCTCTATCGGTTGATGAAAAAGATATCTTTACAACCCTTAATTTATGTAGGTGAGCTAGTGTAAGGTAAGGTATAATGAGTTACGACCAAAAACCTGCAACATTGATGGCAAACTCTCCCGCCATGGCTATCGGCCACATCAGCTTACATTATAAAGAGGTTATTAATGGTTTGGCGTAAGGTTGGCAACGACGGAGAGACTAATTGGCGTCGTGTATAAACGTGAACGACGGAAGTACCGGTTAGATGCGTTTTGAGAAGGAGGAAGATAGGAGCGGTTGGGGGAAAGGGGAGAGGGGGTAGGATTCGCCACAGAACTAATAGTTTACTATTAAAAACAACATATATGTTTCTTCACTTGGATATAGTTAAAAGAAAAAAAAAATTGAAACAGCTGCTTTTTGCGTAGCCATTAATTATGTTTTTTGTATGGCAGCTAAAACGGTTCTATCTTTAACTGTTGTAATATTATTAGTGTTGCAAACTACCAAACTCTTTTAGTACAATACATGTACTGACTGCCCTTTTATACAATGCGCGTGGCGGCCATGTTGCCTAATGAAACGACGTTTGGCCGCCATATTGCCTAATGAAACGACTTTTGTTTTATTTCGACTGGATGCGTTTTTAGATGCGTTTTAACAAAGCGATCACTTTGTTGTCCGTAAAGTAGGCTACTACAAAAAACATAAGTATTTTAGTGGAGCGAACGCGACTGTGACGTCAGATTGGGTGATGAAGAGGGGGGGGGGTTGGAGTGGAGTTTTGATAAAATAAACCAACATTTCAATTTTCAATTGTGCGCATTCGATTCAAACGCTACAACCACAGCTGCAACTATTTGTCACCACATTCTTATGAATGAATTATTTTGGTTTTAGAAACAACAGTGGGCCATGTATGCGTACGTGTGCCGCAATCTTGTCATCCAGACAATATTGATTAACAATAAATGCATGAGGTTGAGTGAACTGAATCTGTAATCTTCAAGTCCTGGGTCCGTGCCACATAGTGCAACGGTTACGCTCCACAACATAGGACGCTGCCAAAAGGGCTCAATGTCAGGCTCAGAGCCATGGTTGCATACCACAGTTGCGTTGTATCTTTTACTTCTCGGAACGACAGACGCAGGGTTCAATCCTAAAAGTGGACACTTGGTGCGTGGAGGAAAATCACGTAGGCACCTCCTCTCTTCTCCTTATTTCATTTGAGTTGGCCAAAATAGAAACATCTTGTTTAACTGAGATGTTGCGCAATATGTCTGTATCCAATTATATGAGCGCACTTTCCACATTCATTATACGGATAAAATCCAGCTATAATTCAAACGAATCGATTTTAATATTTGATAAAATAAATTTAATTTAATAACAACTGATTGACTCAACTAAAATTTATTATTTCGAATGAGATAAAATGATGGGACGCGTTTTCAAACGTTCTTCTAGTCCGTTTGGCAGTCACATCGCAAAGATTGCCAGGCGTAGCGATTTATTTTTCATCGGAAAGATGCTGCCCGTTTTTTATAAATAGATCAAATTTCAATTAAAAAATACGATCGTACCACGAGTTCGGGATCCAACTCATCTCGTTTATTCCGATAGAGATGGCTCAGTGCTAGCACACGAGACTCTTATTCGGAAGGTCGCTGGTTCGATACCCGCCACCGGGAACCGTGATTGAAGTTTTCCCGAGGTTTTCCTCAGTCACAAGGAAAATTCCGGGATTGCGTCATACTAACAGTCCTCGGACATTCTTTCCCAACAAATACCACAATACCTAGTTAATGAATTACCTATGGGCAGCTTTCCTACGAAAAATTATTATTATGATATCCTAATGTTGTCAGCAATTCAAGCGAAAGAGAATTTTCTATTCTGATTTATGAAGGTTTCGCAGATTTTATATGGTGTGAAATTTAAATGTCTAGTGCAAATTTTAAATATTTTTAAGCGTTCAGATAGGCCTCTGCCTACCTAAAGTAGCACTTTCATCTAAAAGTGCAGAGGGGAGAGCATTCAAACAAAGACATAAATTGACTATAGTCCACTGAAAATAAAAACTTGGGAAAATTCCTTATTGGTATGTTCCCTACTAATTATTAGGCATAATAATACTGGTTTCAACGTTTCGTGCCATGTAGGCATAATCCTGCCCACGGACTGCTACCTTATCGTGGTGGGCAGGTTTGCGTGCTTCGGTGATCCCGAGAGCTATGCCGGCGGAAGCGTATGCTTCTAGTTGGGCCATCCTAGCCGGACAGGTCGAGGAGGTGAAGTTAGACGAAATGCAGTCTACATCCTCCCCACGCCCTTTTCCTCCCCCTTTCTCTATCCTCCACGCCCTCCTACTTGCCCCTTTCCTCCAAAGTCCAAACTGCCCCATATTTCATCTTCATATTTAACCCACTCATCGTCTCGATTAGCCAAGTTGCAAAAATATGAGACGTTAAGTCCAAATATCAATCTATCAATCAATCAATTCCTTCATGAGTTCTTAAACAAGTCCGTATAGCATATTCACCACACTCTTTTATTTTAATTACCATACATTATTTTTTATTACTAATCTACTATTAGTATCTATTTTTAAGATAATTCTACATATTTTATTATGTATAATAATGTGTTCACAAGATGATTAAGTAAATTAAATAGATAAGATGAATAGAATGAATATTATAATATAAAAATAGAATGTAGGCATAATATATGTATTATGCCTAGTGCATAATAGGTACCTTTTTTTTCACGAAGGCTGGCTGATACACGGGTTTAAGTTTTATTTGGAACGTCTACGATAAGACACAAACTACCTGTTGTGATGAGTAATCATTGAATAATGAGCAATGAAAACATTGTTTTTCCTCAACCAATTTTTAAATACTTATAAAAGGGGCATACACCCAAACTGTATATACAAAATCTTGTATTGCATCTACAAAATTGGAAATAAAACTACTCTACTCCTTACCACCAGCTCCGTTTTCCCTACGCACATTCCGTCACAGCCATTAAATTATATTTTTAATTACTCAAGAAAATAGATACATTTCTTTATTCAGGCTGTGAGCACTGAGCAGGCAGGTCTGTGAGAGATTATTTAGTCCTTGTCAAAGATTGAACTCGCGCGCATCCCTCTTCCGCAGCGGTGGCGCAGCGTAGCGTCAGAGGTCCAGTATCAAAAAACTTGAGCAGCACAACCAACACAAAAACAAACTGTAAAGGATTTCAGAGTTTTGATATGTGATTATTTATTTGGTGAACAGGTGTGGGCTATTTATTTTAATATCACTATTAACGTAAACTTTCCTTATTGAAGAGTATAATACATTTTGTAAAAAAATATTAAAAAGCTAATTATTGGCATTGCCCCAAAAGTGGGTTTGTAAAGTTTACCAAACTGCTTATTAAAATGGCTGACCACGAAAAAGAGGAGGCTGACCATTTGGTGAGTTTATTGTATTTGTAAACCATTTGTATCCCTCGACCTGAATATTTGTTTTTAGTTTCAAATAATATATGGATGGAACTTCATTGAAATTCTACCTGGTCATCCTTTAGGCACAGAATTTAGCCCGAAAGTTGCCCTTTCTTTCATGCCCCAAATTGCGTAATGGAGGCGGGCCCTATGTTTTGCAGTGGTTGACTGTCAAAACTGTCATAACATTTTTCTTCGCGTAGGCCTAGGCCTACACACAAACTTCGTGCAGTTGAATCAGGTCCTCAGTCTTTCTGTAGTTTGAGATCGGAAAGTCTATACGAGAGAGTAGTCTAGTGTTATGACAAGTACGATTTCAAATCAAAGTGGGGCCAGGTTTCTCTAGGGGCCCTAGGCATGGCTACAAAATTCAGTTTAGGCCTAGATGTTTTTACACAAGTTCTATAAAGCTAATCATCTAAAGCTAATCATCTGCACTGCATCCCAGAAAAAACAATAAATCTATGTTAAATGATCAAGTATTTGGCTGAATTGATCCACATTTGAAAAGATGAGGGTCTCCTAGCTCCACTTCGGAGTAATGGTCTGTGCACAATAGCCTGGGAAGGAGCTTCCCGTTACCGTTAATGTTACCGGGCAATGTTAAATTATACCGAACTTTCCCGTTACCGTTACCGGAGCTCCTTCCCGGGCTATTGTGCAACGACCATTACCGAGAGCCCGAGAGCCTCTGAGAGTTTAGACTAGGATAGGCCTACATGGCTGAATCGTATATAGTTTGCGACGTAGCTAAAATATAGGCCTACTATTGACTAAAGTCATGAAGGTTGACATGGTTCTGAATTCTGTTACATGTACCTGCAGTTAGACTACAATGGTAAATTATATTGGCTGAAACACTTCTAGCCTCAAATAGGAACTGCAAACTGGTGGTGGCACCTCATCTGTGGCCGATTCCAGGAATAAATCGCCAGATCTAAGAGAACTTTGGCATAAATCTAGGCTATGCTAGTCCTAGCAATTTATGTACCAGTAGCCTAGTACACAATGTACCATCTTTCACGCCAGTAGGCCTAGGCCTAGGTGTTTTATGTAGTGGGTATATATTCAATTCTTCAGAAATAGTGAGGAAACACATTAAAAAGTTATTCCGAGAGAAATCATCAAATAAATTATACTAGTAGCCTAGTACCTACTAGAACCAAATACTTTTGTAATAGCCACATAGTCGGGTACTGAGTTACTCGGCAAACTCAAACAGGAGGATAGGGTGGTCACATTGACCACCAATGAAAACTATGGTGGCCATGAATGATATAAGACAAGTAAATTAATGAAGTCAGTTATTGGTGATTTCTTTAAACAATGTTGATCATTATGTAGGCCTACAACACAAATAATCCTAAACATTAAACCTAAATTATGCAGTCAGTCGACTAAACAGTGTTAATTACAACCCAAGGCATGTACAAATTAACAAAGTTCTTCCCTTGGTGGGTGATCTTATCTTATACGATATTTAGTAGAGGGTGTTTACAACATTGAGGTTACTGGTAAGTCCTCAAAAGTTGTCGGTGTACACTGTACAGACACCGTTCAAAGTGACGACCGATTACACGGTATGCGGTGTTGTAAAACAGTGTGCCTGCCATGTTTTCTTGGTTAATGAAAGCTCTAAGATAAATCCTGTTTGTTCACAGCAAATGGAATTTGAGTGGGTACTCCATGAAGAGGTCCATGCTGTCCTAAACCAACTGCGTACCATACTACTTGTAAGAAAATCAAATAATTATTGTTGGATTGGCTCATTTTGCCTGTTTAAAAACTGTTGAACCAATAATTACTACAAGTACCATGCACTACAAACCTTTTTAGCAAGTCAATTTGCCTTCAAGTCAGTTTAAGAACTGTAGTATCATACAAGTCCTTAAATCAATTTGAACAGCACCAAGTTGCCTTCGGAAGCAAATGCAAGTCAACAAACTGTTTTGAAATCTGTGGTTTACACTTTAATCGGCTTGATAATCCACTGCAACGTTAACATACCAGCTACAAAGGTAACGATCAAACATGGGGAACTTGGGAGTTCCACGAGCCTCCGTAGGTGGAGATCAATTGACCTTACATTCGCTGATTAACTCATCCAGCAGGCTGTCATTTTAACATTACAGAACCAACAACTGCTATGGTTCCATGTCAGTTTGGTGAAGGCAAATTGACAATCTCTGGTATTGGCTTACAAGTACTTTTCATCAAGGCTTGAAGACAAATCGATTTGGCTAAAACAGTTTGAAGAGTGTGGTATAAGTATGGGTACCTAGTAAATGCTTAGTGAGTGCTCAATCTTCTTAAATGGATTTTAAATATTTTTTAATAATTTCTATTTGATTGGCAAATTGTTTAGCCTACCTTTCTGGTAATTTGTAATGCACATATAGGCTAATTGACGAGTGGTGATAGGCGGAGCTTGCGCTGAGTACTGTGTCACGTGACTAGCAGTTGGGAAAAGTCCCTACTGTCCGGACGGATCCACGCAAAACACAGCCACACTTATCTCGTTCTAGCTGGTATAATATTCATTTTTAAGATATAACCTGGAAAACATATTTAGTTCACATACCAGTGGTCAATATAAAGGTTATTTCAAAATTATAGACGAAGTAGTTAACTTATTATAACAATTCACGCACTGAAAAGGATAAAATGAGCAAGGTGTGTTTTGTTTTTTCACCTTTTTTTTCCGCTTATGATCACATTTGCTCAAATCTGAGCCCCCGCCTAACGCACGATTTACGCAACAAGACTTCCTTTTATCAATATGGCTCCATCGACCCCACTTAGAAGAATTATCTCTAGTCTCGAGAGCCATCGTAAAGAATCTTCCCCGTGTTAGGGGAGGGTTTGATTTCTCTTCCCGCGCTTACTCGATCAAAGGGGATGAGGGCGCATTATGATAACATCTTTTTCCCATCGTCACTTTCAAACAAGCCATACTTACCACACTCATTCCATTAATGGGGAGTGGGAGGGGGAGGGGGGGAGGGGTAGGGGGCGTCTCAGCACTACTCGATAACGTCCCCGTGCATACGGGCACTGATCATATCAACCCCGTCGCTATATATCTCGCAGCTATGGAAGTCACGATGGAGGCTTAGGTCTTATGTTTGTGTTTTCTCCTTCTACAAATACCGTATACCGATAGAGGTAGCTCAGCGGTAAGACGCGAGACCTGGAAAACATATTTAGTTCACATACCAGTGGTCAATATAAAGGTTATTTCAAAATTATAGACGAAGTAGTTAACTTATTATAACAATTCACGCACTGAAAAGGATAAAATGAGCAAGGTGTGTTTTGTTTTTTCAACTTCAACTGGCGAAAAACTAATGATCGGATTTGGACGAGAGTTTCTTAAGAATACGTACCAATAATGTGAGACAATAAGCAAATAAACTTTCTAGATAGAAAATGCCCAGAACAAAAATTCATAGCATGCACTAATATGCAAGGTGCTTAGTTTCACGGTCAAAACCCCTACTTTTGAGGCCCAACCGCTACACCCTGCATATTATTGCATGCTATGAATTTTCGTTCTGAGCAATTTCTATCTAGAAAGTTTATTTGCTTATTGTCTCACATTATTGGAACACATGCTAAAGAAACTCTCGTCAAAATCCGATCATTAGTTTTTCGCCAATTGAAGTTGAAAAAATAAAACACGCGTTGCTCATTTTATCCTCTTGATGCACGAATGGTTATAACAAGTTAACTACTGGGTCAATAATTTTGAAATAACCTGTATATTGACCACTGGTATGTGAACTAAATACGCTTTCCTATAGGTTAAACCTGAAAAGTGAATATTATAACAGCTAGAACGAGATAAGTGTCGTACATTAAGTGCGTGAAAGCGTAACAGTTAGCGTTTTTGTCCCAACTATGGGCGCCACGTTCCTTCGTGACGTCAGGGGGCGGGTAAATCACCACTCGTCAATTGGAACTATACTTAAGGGCATGCTGTAACATAAGCAAGAAAGAAAACTTAGTAATAATTATGTAGGTGGAGGCCTATATAATGTAATTAATTTAGCCCTGTCTTGTTAAAAACCGTATGCCCACATTTGGCTTGTCAGTCCATAATGGTAGATCGGATCAACCAGTAGAGCCTTCTCTTCTCTCTTCAACCCACAAGGCAATTAATTATCAACAAATAAATTATATAATCATGCCATTTTAGCACTTAAAAAAAAAAATTGATAATATTTTATATTAAATACATAAATTTTTTTAAATAACACAGTATAGTTGGTCTACCTGCAAAGTAGGCTTAATTTCATATTCGACCCACTGAAGGCAGGACAGAAATGTATGTTCTATGTTATGTTAAGCTATGTTAAGTTTATGTTCTTGATCAGGCAGGATCACTGAGGAATTCTTGTAGCTGTTAGTTTCTTTATTTCTTTATTTATTTATTTATTTATTTATTTATTTATTTATTTATTTATTTATTTATTTATTTATTTATTTATTTATTTATTTATTTATTTATTTATTTATTTATTTATTTATTTATTTATTTATTTATTTATTTATTTAGCCTATTTATTTATTTATTTATTTATTTATTTATTTATTATTTTTTTTTTTTTACAGTACAGTATAGTACAGTACCGTACAGTAGTTGTATAGTTTTTCAAATGAAAGATTCTTAACCTAGGGTCTAGCCTAAGCCTATGCTATAGGTCTATATATTTTTAAATGGGAAGAGAATTATAGGTAGGCCTAGTAGGCCTACAGTAATTTATTAATTGTTTTATAAATCATGATTGTGTCTTGCCACTTGACTCTTAATGATGTATTGAATACTGTACAATTATTTCCAGGAATGTGGCCGACGGTTTCCAGTTTCTTTATACGGTAATGATGTTACACCAAAACAAGATAAGTTTGTGTTAACAGCTCCTCCCGAACAAATCAAATGTGTTGTCACTCTTACTGGAGACAGCATTTCTCATGCGGTAAGTTACGGTATACTGAAAATTGATTTCTGTAGCCTAGATCTACTGGTGTGTAGCTGTAAATTGCTTTCTATAATTATTTACTTGACAAATTCCTATTTCTTTGTATGTAGAGGCCTACAATAAGCCCATCGGGTAGGCCTACAATGCTACCCGTACTTTATTCTTAGTTCCATAGGGTTGAGTTACTAATGTAAACAGTGGCATATCCAGGAGGCTGCCACAGCTTTATTTACTCTGCAAATCATAGTAATTTACGCTAAAAATTAAATAGATTTACGTATTAATTTCTCTAATTGCTTAGTCGCGAAACAATCCCGTATTGGTAAAGTTGAAACTAGGGTTGCCAACTTTGAAAAATAAATTACGGGATCGCTATTTTGGTGGCGGCAGCGGGGGGGGGGGGGGGGGGGTACAAAAGTTTACCCACATTTCTTACCTTTAATTTGATGGTCGTAGTACTTCTCCACTGAACAGCAGCTTCTTGTATGATTTTACAAGTCGAAAGAATTCTCGGCATGCATGTGGTTGAAGTAATTACAATTTGAAGTTCACTTTTAATAAGGTCTACGGATCAACGGTTTCTAACATCAGTCCACTTATTGCTCATGAGGGAGAAGCAACCCAAGACAACCTTACACATGCTTTCGTCACATCCGGGGTATTCCTAGCCAACCAGCGGACGCCCGAGACAATAGCGTGCAAATACCGATCGCTGATTAGCTACGAATACCTCGCCTGTGACGAAAGCATATGTAAGGTAGTCTTGGGTTGCCTATACAAATGCGTTTGACCCTGGCTATGTTGCCATATTGTGATTTATAAGCGTCTGCTTGGGGTTGCGAAGCCCGCAATGATTTAGACAGCAAGCACTCGACAACTCAAGGCATGGGGCATGCGCAAACGTCAAAATGGAGAAAAAATGTGGGACAAACTCAAATACCAAATTTACGGGATTTTAGGCATCCCGTACAACTTCAATACGGGATGTGCCAAAACCGTGAAAATACGGGAGATCCCGTAAAATACGGGATGGTTGGCAACCCTAGTTGAAACAATATAGTAAATTTATATAGGTCCTATTATTGGTTGTTGAAATTATTTGGAAATCGTATTTGGTGCCAAATTGTAACCCATATCCCGTTCAGCAAAGCATCTTACCTTTTCTAAAACACATTCAAAATTTCAAACCCCTTCAAAAATACATATTTCAACAAAATTGCCTGTGGCGCTATTGTTGCTCCCCCCCACACCCCCCATTGTGTCGTTTGTTGAGCACCTTTTTAGTTTTACAGTTATGTTCTACCCTGGGCAGCTCCCCCGAAATATATTCCTGCGTACACCACTGAACGTAAGTTCATGTAAAATGCAATTACGAGTGTTATGAGCTGATGCAGATGCTCTCTAGGCAGTAGGCACCCATTTACCCAACCCCCCTCTTCAAATATCTGCTATTCTCGTACCCTCTCATTCACTCAAAGGTGTTGCATATAACTGTATGTACAATCACACCATCATAATCACTTGTTAAAACCTATTTCAGGATATAACATTCAAAATCCAACGTCAGCAACACGTAATGCATCGTACGTCTATACAACATGATAATCCGTGGAAACTTCAGCAGATTCAAGATGCTGCAAATCACTTGCAACAGGCAATTCTACATATAGACAATGTCGACAAAGATTATACATTTAAGTAAGTAGTCATGTAGTCAAAGTTCAGTTTTGGTTCAGTCTTATTAGATCCTTTATGGTTGCAGTTTGCAGGCCATATAGTAACCTAGAATTTTGCAATTAACAGAAGTAGCCTACATAGTCATTTACTACGTGTATATGCAGTTATGAAAAAGTTTTGACTTGGGTCGAACTAAATCTATAATCAATATACACAAGAATTCATACCCCCCCCCCCAAACTCCTGATTTCTTCAGATATGGTACTAGATACCAGATTAGATTTGGGGTAATACGTGATGTTGTACCGGTGGTCAAAGTTAACCCGGCAAAATACCCACGTTGGTATAATGCTGCGCTAATCAGCTCTCTTCAAGCTAAGACTAGAGCTCACAGGAAATGGAAACTCTCCAAGCTTCAATCGGACAATGTGGAGTACGGTGTTAAGAGGCGGGAGTTCAAAAAGTTGCAGCGGGAGACTTACAGGACCTACATGCAGAATCTTGAAGAATCTCTAAGCGCGTCCTCTTCGCCCAAGCCCTTTTGGAGCTATGTCAGAAGTAAAACTCGTTCTGGTAGAATTCCAAAGACAGTTTCCTATAAAGGTGTAACCGCGAGTGACTCTACAACATCATGTAATTTATTTTCTACATTTTTTAAGTCAGTATTTCAATGTAAAGAATTGAATGAAGAACCTCTGCCTAGTTTTGATCCAATGTGTACTTCTAGTCTAAGTGGGTTCACTATCACTAAAATTGAAATTGTTAAGGCGCTAAGGAATCTGGTTTCTGGCAAATCTCCAGGTTCAGATAAAATTCCGGTTTCTATCATCAAAGTGTGTGCTGGTGTCCTGGCAGTGCCACTGCAAATTGTTTTTAATCGTGTTTTAAAGGATGGTGTTTTCCCCGATGTGTGGAAGCATGCTAACATCACGCCTGTTTTTAAAAATAATGGTGACAGAGATGACGTTGAGAGTTATAGGCCAATTTCACTCCTTCCGATTTTTTCAAAGGTTTTCGAAAGGTTTGTACACATGCACTTGTTGAGACACGTTAATGTACACATTCCCTCTTCGCAGCATGGGTTCATGCCAAGGAGGTCCACCATATCGAACCTTACTAGCTTCACGCATAGTATAGGGGAGCATTTGAATAATTCTACTCAAGTGGATGCGGTGTACACAGATTTTTCGAAAGCCTTTGATACTGTGAGTCATCATTTATTAATTTACAAGTTATCAAAGTTAGGGGTTTCTGGCTCCTTGTTGAGCTTATTGACAAGTTATCTGCATAATCGAAAACAAACTGTAGTTATTGATAATGTTGCATCTGATCCAGTGGACGTCACATCAGGGGTCCCGCAGGGCTCCATCCTTGGACCCCTGCTTTTTAATATTTATGTGTGTGATATTCATTCATGTTTGAAATTTTCTTCGATTCTCATGTATGCAGATGACGCAAAGATTTTTCTCCCTATTAAAATGTTTAGAGATTGTGTAAATCTTCAGTTAGACATTGACTCGTTAGCAGAATGGTGTAGAATTTGGAGGATGAGGCTGAACCCATCTAAGTGTACTGTCATAACATACACTAATAAAAAGAATACTATCGAGTTCGCGTATTGGGTTAGAGACTCGCTTCTGAAAAGAGTGGTAAATGTCAAAGATCTTGGCATCAACCTTAGTTCTGATCTGTCATATAATATACATATTGAGGTAATGATGGGTAAAGCATTTAAAATGTTAGGTTTTCTTAAGCGATCCTGCAATAAGAATTTCTCTGTGAGCACAATTAGAAGGCTTTATCTTGCTCTTGTTCGTCCCATAGTTGACTATGGAAGTGTGGTATGGTCGCCGCACCACGTTACGAAAATCGATAACATTGAGAGATTACAGCAGAGACTTGTAAAGTGGTTATGTTTTAAAACATCTGTTCCGTACCATAGACAGGGCTATCCCAAATTATGTAGTGATTACAGTATATTGCCACTGGAGGCAAGGCGGACAGTATCTGACCTGATGTTTTTACAAAAATTAATCAAGTCAGAAATAGACAGCCCCGACCTATTAAAACTTATACATTTTAATGTACCTGTAAGGCGGTCGCGGAACACTAGTCTGTTTTACCCTCCTAAGTCGAGAATTTACGTTTTTAAACACTCCACTTTTAACAGAATCCAATCTATGTATAACACTCTTATGAAATCGGACATGTGGAACATTTTAGACCTCTTTGCTGATTCCTCATTTCAGACAAAATTAAAATGTAGCAAGATTCTGCTTAGCTGAGATTGTTTTAATTTGGTTGTTGTCATTGTCTGTGTATGTTTTAAATTGTTATTGTTTTAATCATTGTCTGTTTACGTTTTAAATTGTTATTGTCTTAATAACTGCCTGTCCTGTGATGACTACGGTTAATTTAATTAACCTTGCTATTGTGTATTATGTGTGTACCTGTTTATTTATAAGCTTAGACCTATATGGCATATCTTTATTATATCTAATGTATTTGGGACGTATATCCTGTATTAGATAAATAAATAAATAAATAAATAAATAAAATAATAAAATAATACCTAATAGTCTGTACTGTGCTTGATTATGCTTTTTGGCAAGTATAGGGGGCCTATGTAGTCGAAAATTATACTGCAAAAATCTTGAAACCACATTTGTCCTTTTTGGCCGGTCCCAGTTTGGTTTACTATGTAGAGTCTAGTTTTGTGCTATTCAACAAGGGAATACTGGATTATTGATCTGATTATACTAGACAGTTAAATGTTATTATGTGTAGCCTGCATTGGAGAATGATATGCCATGATTAATTGGATTATAGATTCTTACATAAGTCTAAACATCAGGTTTATAATTTTGTATACAATAACTATCTTCTTTTAGACTTTAGTTATTGTTATAACAGTGTAAGCCTACATTGCGATGAGCTTGATTTTGTTTGTTTAGCCCATGAATATATGTACCATATTCACCCGAATAGAAGACGACCTCAAATGTAAGACGGCCCCCTATTTTCAAGACTTTAAACTGAAAAAAATCATATTGATATTTATAATCTTAATACATACGTGAATTTAGACAACCCCTCATATTTTAACTAGGCCTATACAAAATGGAAATAATTATGGTCTTGGATTCAGATAAATATGATGTAACTTGAATTCCCTAAAATCCAGCAAGCTTTTTTTTATGCCAACTTATGTGTGCACTTTTCGTCTTGTCGCCGATATATTTGGTTGAAGAGGCCAACTCTGCACAGGACAAAAAAAAAATTATTTCAACTTGTAATTATAAGGTTCCATTATTCATGTGCTGCGCGTGTCGTACAGATCGTCCGATGAAGTGCTGCACGTGCTTGGATGTATCTTGAGTTGTCTACAACGCGGCCGTACCAGCCTCATCGTGCCTCGCAAACGCACCATTGATGACTTGCTGACAAGTAGGAACATGGTAATGGTAAAACTGATTTTTTTTTTAAATTAACTAAAAAATTAGAACCTGTAGTGTGCCTTTAAACTCAAATCTGTAAAATGTAAATAGTGTTCCTCTATTTTTTTTGTATCTATTTCTTCCACTGTCAAGGTTGGCTTTGCAACCATATTTTGATGTATAGATTGCCTATGCATATCCTACTTATTAGTGGCTACTTTCTGAATTTAGCAAACAAAAACAGGCAATTTAATTGGCAATATTCAAACTTGTTTAATAGTAGGCTTACTGGTACTTCATGAAATTCCTTTAAACCATTAATTTAGTCTAATAAATCCTGACTATATTAGATATTTAGCATGGGGGTGGATAGGAAGGAAACCAACAGCTTACCTAGTTGTTGACCTTCAGAGTTGATAGAAACATAAAAAGAAGAATGGACGAATAACGCCGAAACTGTTTCAGCCTGACGTGGCCTTGTTCACCTGACGAAGGTAGAGGGAACAAGGCCACGTCAGGCTGAAAATTTGTCAATTTTTCTTTAAATTATGTTTCTATCAACTCTGAAGGCCAACAACTAGGTAAGCTGTTGGTTTCCTTCCTATCCACCCCCATGCTAAATATACAAAGCCGTTAGGTATATGAATATTATTGAATTTGGTCTGTCTAGGCCTACATCCCCTGATAAAATTTTTGTGCTGAAAGTGTTCTATCTTCTAGTTCTGAAAAATCTTGCAAATGTTGCAGTGTTCATGAACATTCTAATAGTTCATATAAGGACCCCTCGTAAATCGTGAGTGCATGCACATAGAATACCAATAATGTAGATAAAATCATTCAAATGGCTAAAACATAAAATACAGCTTTTTCTACTACAAAACCAAAACAAATTTGCATGTTCTGACAGGTTGCTAAAATTATCACACTCGTGTATTTGTTCTGCCACTTAATGTGATTTAAAACAGCAAGAAATATATCACAAGTGTACTCATTTGCCCGACTGTGATTTCAATTATATTTTTCTTTTCTTTTTCATGACAGAACTATCCTCTTCTTACTGTAATATAATAAGGAGTTATATAATGTAATTCTATAACTTGTGTCAGGCCTCTCAAGATGTAAAAAGTAAATAATTGAAGACAAGGAAGGAGTAACAAAACCATATTTTACAAACCTGCTACCAACTCAAATACGTATGCAATAGGGAACACGCGTATGAAAATTTTAATCAATTTTTCAATACATTGTCTCTCATTTAATAATTGTGTGTCTTTGAATTTTGAAAAACAGATCAAGTCTATGCCTCGAAATAATTGGTTTAGTAACGATAAATAAAAGGCCGCGAAAAACGAGCCGCCGCCATGTTGCTGGGATTTGACGTCATGGTTTGTGTCTGTGTACGCTCACCACCTCAGCGATTGGTCTGTTACGCCACGTCTACTGAATCATGACGTCACAGCCACCTGTACGCGTTTCAGATCCCCGAGTTGAAACTTCTATAAATGCGACCACATTAAACCTACGCATTTAAAAATTTCTTTTTTACTTGGACTTGCATTAATATACTTTTGTATCTGATACTATTAAACTAAGTGCTTGGTTTAACAAAAAAAATCGTTCGTGTGTTGCGTATTCCACAGGATAATTCCATGGAGTTAACTTTGTGGAATAAGTTCTTTTTTTTTTATGCCGAAAGTTTGATTTTTCAATTATTTTTCTTCCTAGCTATCCAATAAATATGTGCTTACTTCTCTGGCCCGCTCAGGTTAATAAGTTCGGTTCTTTACTTCTACTGGGCCGAAATATTATATCCAAATGTATTTGTTTGTTTAGAAATCATTATCCCCCAATCTCCCCGAAGACTTGGCGATCAGCTTCTACATCCAAAGCCACAAGCTGATATTTGCCTTGTATCAGCTGAGTAGTGCGCACGGTCAAATGAAATTTGACTGCCACCAGGCTGAATGCTCTGTCCCATGGCTCAATGAAGTTCTGGTCCTGTTTACTGTGGCTCTGCAGCTGTCTCAACAGCTCAAAGATAAGGTTAGTTTATCTCCTAGTTCTCACCAGTTCACATTAAAATTGTCATCATTTTTAAATTGATGTCAAATTCATGTCTGTACTATCCAAAGAATATATAGTTATCTGGCCTAGAAATAATTAAACAAAATTATTTGTCTCGGAATCCCAATAACGTCGAGGAATGTTGCCATATGGATCATGCCTTATTTGTGGATGCAATGTTTCTTTCTGCCCATCTCTACAGCTTAGTATTGTATTTATGTTGGTACATTTTTGCTTGTTTCAGATCAGTGTATTCTCCCAGTATAAGGACTTTACTGTTGGCTCAACAACTGCCTCTCTGCTTTCATGGTGAAACCTACCAGAGTGTTTACACAGCATTGATTAGTTGTTTGTTCCCGTTGAGTGCGGTGTTGTAGAACTTGAGTTATTTGAATTGTGTCCAAATGGGGAGGAAAAGATTTCCAAGTGACCTGTGATACCTATTCCAAGTACATGTTACATCTCTTGTTACACGTGTGTACTACATAACTCAATTACAGTATTTAGCTCGTAGTTGTACGTATTTCACAAGTATTATTAAACTTAAAACAGTAGTGAATTTAATATAACTAGAAGCTATTTATTACTGGCTAATTTCTATTTAATATTTAGTATACTATAAATAACCCTAGTACTCTAGTATAAATTACACTGAGCAATGTTCTATATAATTTAATTTTTAAACATGTTCTTTTAGCAGTTCTATAAATATATGAATACATATTAGTTTTGGGATGGGAGCAGGCAGCTAATTTTCAAGTCTATCTGCTCTCTACATGTTCACGTAAAACATGCCTTGTTGTTACTGAAGTGACAAACAAAAGTAGAAGTGCATTTACATGCAAACTTGTCATTTTTATAGTTTCTCTCTGTTTGTTAATTCATGTTGCTCCGTGTCACTGGTTCTGCAGGTTTGTTCTAGGGTGTCCCGTAATATAGGCCTACCTTGTCTTCTTTTTGACCCATACAAAAATATTGATTTTTGACTAAAACTTGGCTGGCTGGTATTTCTGCATCCATTGAAATTAAAGTTCTGACATTTTGGGCCAATTGCACAGTCCATCTTCAGAGTAAAAAAAACTTGGTGGAATTATAAAACGAACTTATTCGGTCCAAACTATCTATGAATGTTTTCCCATTTGCGTTTGATTTAAATAATTTAGGTATGTTTTGAATGATTTGGAAAATTTTCAACTCTGATCCGGACTACTATTGGTCATCAATGTTGACATTGATTTTGCAGTGATGGGCAACTCTAGTTTATTGCTACATCCAGCATTGCAAGGTTTTGTGTTCAGTATTCAGTTCAAGTAGAGGCCTAAGTGTAGGTTGTTTTTGTTTCTTGTTGTACTTCTAGAGATGACAACCTATCAATATCGTACAATATCAATCAAATTAATGTAAACACTGACTTTAAAACTGTCATACACTGGAGTTAGCAAGGCATTTCAATCCGATTTGAACCGAACCAGTTTGAGTTCAAACCGGGTTGAACTACCTTTTTATCACGCATATTTGAAGCTGCTTTCAACAAATCAATTCATAAGTGAATTGAAATCAAATCTCCCGCTTAAGCTTTCTAGATTTCTAGCTAGTTTTCTCACAGCCTTCTAAAACGCATGACGGTGGTATGACTGGTATCGACCCATCCGTGTAAGAAGGCAGTGCAGTGCGCGCGCAGCTCTGCAGTCGCTGCAGTCGGTTTGACGTATTTATCAAGGGTTTTCAATGCGATTTGATACTTTCAATTCAATTGATCAACTGGATTGAAATGAAACCGATTTGGCCCAAATTCGATACGATTACCAAGGTTTTCAAATCGGTTTGACTCGAAGCGATTGCACCACGCCGGTTTGAAATGCCTTGCTAACTCCAGTGATAGTAGGGAGGTATGTAGTAAATTCTACAATGTCCCTTAAATAAATTGATGTAGTGGAGTAGGTAAACAATAAATACACTGTGCAATTTATTTGTGATACTTTGAAAGGCACCATGGATGCCATCCTTTGTGGGCTCAGGTTGTACCACATGACTAGCTAGTTTCAATCTGATCAACACACTATAGCAGTTAACACGGTCACACGAGGGATTACAACAAGACATCTCGACAGACATGCTGCTATGTGACCAAGAGGAAAGACAGGTAGACAACTTGATACATATTGAAATGGATATTATTTCATATTTTGTACTATGGTGAAACCCGTCCCAGTTCATTTTTATGAACCTGTGAAGCCAATACATAAATAAAACACGTTATCTCCAATTGTGTTTTCACTTTTCAATCAATATCCTACGCTGACGATTTCTCCTACGCTGTCGATTTCTTCATCTATGTCACAGGCAGGAACATCGGCGGCCTGCAGATAATGCTCTCCTCCGCATTAAGTATGTTGGCTGGATGGCTTGAGTCCCGTGGCTTCAAGGTGAACCCCAACAAGTCATGTTACATGGTCTTTACTTTTAAACACGAAGACCCCACTCTCGAGCTGTACATAAGTGGACAGCAGCTGAAAAAAGAGGAACACGTTACCTACCTCGGAGCCATCCTTGACAAGAAGCTCACAGGCAAGGCCCATTTCGAGAAAGCTGCTGAGAAGGCCAAAAAGAGGCTGCGCTTGATGCAACGTGCAGCCGGAGTGTCTTGGGGAGCCAGGATTGACACACTGGTTCTTACCTACAAGACCTATGTGCGCCCGGTCCTTGAGTATGGAGCAGAAGTTTTTATCACCTCGGCGCAGAACCATCTTGATATACTTAGTAAAATCCAGAATCAGGCCCTTCGACTCGCCAGCGGTGCAGTAAAGACAACACCAGTGGCGGCAATGGAAGCATACTGCAAAGTAGAGCCCCTACTACAGAGATTAGAGCAGAAAGCCATCATACTGCATGAGAAACTGGCCAGGATTGATCCAACATGGCTTGCCTTCCCAATGGCAAGTGCAGCAGGACACATAAATTTTGCTCAAAAAACAACACTCCTGAAAATGGAGCACTGTCCGGACCTGCTACGCCATCCTCGACAAAAGCTTACCACCCTAGATGTCAACTGCCTGCCAAATTCTACCATCAAAATCGAATTCAATCTTCAAGTGGAAGGTGTGGGCAAAAGGGAAGAAAAAAGCCAGACTGAGCTGAAAGTGCTTACTGAGGCACACCTGAAGAAGCACTACCCTAAATCCGAATGGATTCATGTCTTTACAGACGGCTCCCAAGACAGCACGGGAAGGAATACTGGCTTCGGCTTCCACTGCATCTTCTTTGAAGAGGCCCACCCTATGGCACCAGGCTCGAGCATTTTTGATGCCGAAATAAGAGCCATTTCAAGAGCAGCAGAAAAAATCGCAGAAACGCCAACATTTCCACTCAGGAAAACAAAATTTGTTATTATCTCAGACAGCAAGGCCGCCATCAAGAACATCTGTCACATTGAAAAATGTGAAGAAGCCTCCCTGTCACTTCAAAAAAGTCTAATCAGAAATGTGATGCATGGCAAAGTGCTAAAAATCCAGTGGGTGCCAAGCCACTGTAACATCCTGGGCAACGAAAAAGCCGACGCACTAGCCAAACTGGGCTCGAAGAAGTCGGCACCCGACACGGCGAGTATTTCCTTCAACTCTGCCAAAAACCTTGCTAAGGAGGGCCTCAAGACATCATATGATAGACTTCAAGAGTCCAAGACGAACCACAAACTGTGGCGAGACGAGGTGCTCAAAGGGCCGGACAAATCATGGTCAAGAAAAGTGGCAACAGCGCAGTTTCGGCTGGCCACAGGACACGATGTCCTGCAGCACCACTTGAGTCGATTTCAAATAACAAAAGAACCAGCAACTTGCAAATTATGTACATTAGGTTTTCAGGACAGAGCACATCTCCTCAGCTGTGCTGCACTTAAATCTGACATTGACGCCCTGCCAAATAACCTGAGCGGGCCAGAGAAGGAAGCACATATTTACTGGATAGCTAGGAAGAAAAATGATTGAAAAATCAAACTTTCGGCATAAGATAAAAAAAAAAAAAAAAAAAAATCAATATAGGATACACCTATAATACTGGATTAATTCATGGTTTCATAAGGCCAGGCAACAGAATGCTCAGCTTATCTTTTCTCAGCAACTGAAACGACGCCGAAATGAATGTGGAATTACAAGAGAATGTAGTGGTTAGGTCTTTAGACCTAACCACTAGGTTAGGTCCTTAGACCTTTAGGTTATGAAACCATAACCAATTATGAGCAATTTATACTTCTCTACACCCCCTGGTAGATGTTCAGTACACATGAGTATGACGGTAATTGGGTTATTATTATTGTGTGGGAGTAGTTATCTTTTTGATGCCCACTGCTCTTATTAATGTACATAATTGATAACCCACAACATCTTTCCCTGAAATCTCCAGTTTTAATTGTCATAACATTTTAAATTGAAAGAACATTACCATACTTAAAGCGCTCCCTATAACTAAACCTTCTGTATGGACTTGGTCACTAGTTTGCATTAGTATACAATATACACACAATTAAATGAAAATGGTTTGATTAAAAAGCCGGGGGGGAGGGGGGTGTGGGGGTACTGTACATATTGGTTTATGTAGACTTCCATTGTTTTTTATTTACACAACAATTTATTTCTTTTGGTCTGTCATTCTTTCATTTAAATAGTGTGTGATTGCTGTAACAAAAATACTGTGTAATATTTTTTGTTTTAAAGAGTTCACTGCCATCAAGAAAATCTTGCTTAGGATGTTAGCTTTAGGATCTTCTCTTATTTTATTATTTATGCCCCGTTCCCATGTCTCTTGCCGCGCGCGTCAACCTGATGCACAGTGACCAATCAGAACTAACTTTGGCTCAACTCTTGCATTGCCTTCCAGTGTCGTGGTGACACTCAAACCCTGTGATGGGTAACTGCGCGGCAAGAGACATGGGAACCGGGTATAATACGGTTTTTATCCGCCGATTCATGTGGTGGCCATACCGACAGTCAAAATGGCTATGTTCGTTTAAGCTCAATTGCCATATTCATTGTTGCAATGTTTCAGAGGAAATTTTCTTAAAAGTCAATTGGTTTGGTCTCCAAGAAAAATATAGATACTCTTGTCTAATCCACTCTTTTTGTGGTTTACGATAGTGCAGGTAATCATTTTCATTAACTTCGGAGAATATATGTGTTAAAAATTCATTTTTCCATCAGCATATTTGTCTTCTATTGACACGTCAATGTTTAATAGGTATTTTTGTTTCCAGTATAGCCATTGTGCGACATCACGTGAATACCCTATATAATGTTAGTTATTATTGCTCATTTTATTCTTATTACAACAATGGCAGCTACATAATATATATATATATATGTATATATTATGTTAACTCGTAGGTTTTTGCGGACCGATGGATGTGATGGTTAAGATTTTTCGGGTTGACTGCCGCGCTCTTCCTCGAGACAATTTTGGTCCTTTAAAGGACCGTTATGCCGACGTTTCGGTCAATGTTACTTGGCCGAAACGTTGGCATAACGGTCCTTTTAAGGACCAAATTTGTCTCAAGGAAGAGCCATCTTATGGCCAATGTTACGTGGTCGAAACATTGGCATAACGGTCCTTGGACCAAAATTGTCTCAAGGAACCCGAAAAATCGCAACTATCACATATATATATATATATATATATATATATGTGAATATATATATATATATAGGAATATATATATATAGGAAATATAGAACAGGCCTAAAGGCTAGTACATGTGTGAGAGGGAAAGGAGGATAGGAGCCAACAGCTTACCTGAAACCATTTGGCAGGCTGCGTAGCGTAGATAACACATCTACGTTATCTACGCTACGCAGCCTGCCAAATGGTTTCAGGTAAGCTGTCGGCTCCTATCCTTCTTTCCCTCTCACACACATATATATATATATATATATATATATATCCATTTTCTAACTGTTAACTGTAGATTATTGTGGAAGTTGGCTACTTTCCAATGCCTACTAATTATGGTATCTTCAGTGCAAATAGATTTTATATAACAATATCACTACGTTATATGTTTGTACGCAACAAGAAATAAGTTGGGTGTTTTGATATTAATAAGACAGCAAAAGAGCAATAACTATAGCACTTGCTACTTAACAGGGAAGGATACCTCTACGTCAAAAACCGCACAACATTTTCATTTTTAAATTATATCTCAAGCTTGGAGCTCGAAATCGAAAATCTGAATCAACAGTGCACTGTGGTTTGGTAAGCCCTACATACTAAATACTCTAAATTGTCTTACACATATTATTTCTAATTCATTTTATTACTAATTATCGATTTACTAATCGAAATAATAACTATGCTAATGGTTATAATATTTCATTCAGTCTGTAGGGCTTATCAAAACAGTGAATTGATTCAGATTTTCAATTTTTTGTTGCAATCTTGAGAAATAATTTAAAAAAATTGAGATTTCCTGCTGTTTTTGACGTAAAGGTACTCTTCGCTCTTAATTAATGTATGTAATATATTGTAATGTTGTTACTACATGTATATTGTTACTATTTAAATTCTATTATGTGCATTTCTAGTTTTTATTGATGTTATATATAAATGTGGTATTATAATAAGTCAAAATAAATAGTTACAAATGTTTATAGCCAATTTTTTTTTTTTTTTACCATAAGACCACACTTGTACAACTAATATACTGTAATGTAGGCCTACTCACTCAATTTACAACTCAACTGTGGTCAACAATCCTTCAAAAATCAACTTGTTGGCATCATTTTTGTCAATTTGCTCTATGCCATCTTGTAATCTTTTATTTATAATTATTTATGTACATTATGCCTAAATCCTTTTTGTAATTTTAAATGATAAACATAGTGACAAAGAATGTCAAAATAATCTAATTGCTCTTAAACCCATGCTATAATCAACCAAACCCCCAATGTTGTAATTAACTACAAAATCTTATTTGTCTACATTTTTTATTAGGTATAGACTACATTGTGCCAGTACCTGCATGTTGAGGTTTTTCGTTGATTTACAAGTACAGTACTTGCTGCAGATTGTTAGACCTATAGCGACTAAAGATATTTTATTTCTTCGCTTTTACTCGGAATTTTACCAGACTGCTTTTATTTTTTATTAACATTCATGGAAAAACATACATTTGTATGTGTACACTGCAAAATGGAACCAACAGTTTAGGAATACAGAGTTTGAGTTTTTTGTTGTAATAATAGTATCTCGTTGATTTTTTTTTATGAGTGTAAAGTCAGACTTCCAACGGCAAGCGGTGAGGTTATTTCAAAATCGTACTACTAAGTTGCTATCTCATCCTGGGTTAAACACATAGATTATTTAGAACTTACAATTTGTTATTAAGAATTTGTTACTTGAGTTGCACATTGTGCAAATCTGTTCATCACAAGTAACAAATCTTTCATTGTTGTGTGAATGTTGTAGACAAGTCAACGTTCTTAACCACAAAATCTAACAACTAATAGTCTATTAAGACAGGCCTTTAAGACTGGTGTACGTAGATGTTTAAGAACTTATAAAAAAATATACATACACCTAATTTGTGATTTCAAAGTTTAAACGTACAAAACACATACGTATATACGTATTACGTTCACATAACAACTAAAGACTGGACTCTCTGTTACTTAATTGTGACCAACAGAGTTGAACAACTTTCAACTCAAGTAACAAATTCTTAGTGCACGTGTGCAAAAACAGGATCTAATGAGCTTCTTTCTTCCAGTTCAGTAGACCACCTAGAGAAGCATTAAACAGTAAGAACAAATAAAAGTTGCACATTAAAAATCAACTTGGCTAATACAAATCAGATAAAAATTGACATAAGTATTCCCCATCTATACAAAACTACCATACAAGTTTAAATAAGGCTGTGGATTTGTCAACGAGCTCCATAAAGTGTCTCATCTTGGTCCAAATTTTGTAATTCTAAAGTTTTGTGTATACCTGTACCAGCAACCTAAACAACAAATTGTTAATCACAAATTCTAAGTTCTTAAGCATCTACGTAGACGAGCCTTTACCTGCCGCCTTTCAAATGGCAAAGTTCTGTTTTCAGAATAGCACTACTATTTCGGTATTCCCAGATCTGTCGACCACAACCCATGGTGCAGATAAAAGAAAGTGTCGATAGAATGGTGCGGTTTCATAATATCATAGAAGTCAAGAGGTTGAATCTGAATGGGTTATACATAATTTTCTATTTATCTGTGGCTTGTTTTTAATAAACAAGCCATGGCAGGAGTATACCATGAGATCATAAAGGAACTAAAAACTTTCCAAGGCATATTGAAAGAGCCCAGTTCAAGCTAAAAATGGAGCATGATCTTCTAAGAAAGCATCTCCACCGAATAGGGATGTCAGAGACCAGTACCTGCAAGCCCTGTGGGAATGGGGAGCAGGCAGGATAGGAGCCAAGCCACCTGTTTATGTGTTCAATACTGGCAGGTGAACATGACGCAATGCCGAGCGGCATGAAGAAAGTGGAAAAAGAAGCGTGTCTCTACTACTTTACCAGATCCAGCATGATGGCATAATAGCCAAATGTGGGCATTTAATTAGAAGAAGAAATATTTGTCTATGATTCGTCTGTACCATACCTTCTATGTACAATGAACGTGTCCAAATGTACAGTACGTACTTCTCTGCAGCTTTTATATCCAAAAAACCTTGATTTCCACGACTCAAGTACATAATTCTAAATTTCTCTTAAATTCTGGCAAAAGCAACTTTTTAGTAACTTATTTGACACAAAACAAGCATTTTTTTAATAACTTTTGAACACTTAATTTAAGATGCAACTTTTCTTACTTTTAATGGTAATTTTGGGAGCTGCTGGTCCAAGTGCATGCATGGGGGGGGGGGGGGGGATTAGCTGAAAAACTTCCCCCACTTCTTGTGTGTGCCATAGTACATGCCATACACCTAGGGGCACCCATTGATGCTACGGATTTGTTTTCTATTTGAGAGATAACATGCAAACAATTATTACCTTGGTAACAATTGGCATCCCTAGGTGTAGGGGCCGCCTATATGAATTCCGACTATGAAAGTGGATGTCACATTTATACCTATGGTCAGTGGTTTTACCCCAAAAATGAGTATAAAATAGAAAATATTTAACTTAAATTGATGGATTGATTCTTACCCGTTTGCATGCAAATTTGTTTTAACATGGAACAAAGTGTTGGAATCAAAATAATAATATCAAACTCCTATGGAAAAATCAGTATCTTTTCAAATAAGAAATTCATTTTACCATTTCAATGGTCCCGTGGTTTGTTCACACAACTATTTATTAAGATTTGATATTGAAGAATGCCATTCCAATACGGTATTGATACAGATTGAATTGAATTTAAAAATCGACTTAAAAAGGTCCCTAAAACTCATAGCAGGCACCATCAAATTGAGAGGACCTTGGCATTGGAGAGCCTATAATATACCTGACTAACTATATGGTACCAATTCTCTCTACTCAGCATATAGATAGCTACTGTTTTAATTTCAAACCATGTTTTCAAAAGAGCTAGTTCTGCTTTTACTATACTTCTACATGAAATTAATTAACTTTACAAAACTGTAAATCGATTTCTTTAAACCTTCAAACTAAATTTTGTAAACTACGTGAATTGAACAATCAGGCCCAAGGTCTTTTAAATCCTGTGGCTAAGGCTTTGAACTCAACACCTTGCTAGTGCGGCGATATGGTGGAGCTTTGATAGAAAACAACGACTTCTTTTCATCCCAAACCCCTTAATTCCTCTTCATCCCTTCCAAGTCTTCCTATACTACTCGACCTAATTTCATGCAATTACCTCCCCCCCCCCCAGCATCGAAGATATTATAATATTCCCTCCCAGCATCAAATAACCTAGCTGTTGAGTACTCCATTTTTAAAACTCAAAATATAATAAATAAATTCGTATTTAGAGTCGACACTCAGGCACAATTTTCAGTGGTGGACTTGAATTTAAAGCAGCTCCAAACACCATCATCATAATGAAATAATAATAATGAAATGACAAGGGTTGTTTTGCCACCTCGTGGCGGAGTTTGTTTCACTGACGTTTTGTCTTCTCTGTGGAAGACATCTTTTTGTATCAAACCGCAAGCCTTCAATGTGGAATAATAATAAATAATAACTAGGAAAATGCTACATGAGAACTGTGTTGATAGATGATAGATTTTTTATTTTTTTTATTTATTTATCATTTATTATTTGTTCACTTTTTTACATTGGTACATGTACATTCATTTTTTAGTTAGATCTACACATATCAGATTCAGAATGATTTGAACAAATAATATACTATAATATACGTCATGTTTCTACGTTTCCAACAACCATAATACAAATACAAAATTAATAATACTGCGTGTCAAGATACTGATATAATATTGTTAGTCGTTGGCTACAAACTGAATTTTCTTTCTTGTTTCTTTCCCACGTAGTTTTGAAATAAAAGTCAAAAGTGAAGTTGGCAGTCCTGATTGCGTAAAACCAAACTGGGTAAAATCGGTTTGCTACGTTGGTACTGTTGTGTACATGTTCAATGTTGGTATCACGGGTATGGTTGGACACGACAGGTTGGTTGGTACCTGCTGTTTTCCAGCTCATCACAAATTTGTACGTGGAAAATTTTAATTCATCGATATGCCGCTAATTACGCATTCTCCTTGATTGTGCGACGCTTCATTAATCATGAATATTTGCAACTATTTAGGCTTTAATTATGGATAACTTCAGTCGTTAAAGGAATGTATTGTTAACGTTTATCACATTAGTAAATCATGGCGTACCAAACATTCCGTCAAGAATATTTGCAAATGCCAGTTGTTACGAGGGCGTACACAACTGCATGCGTTATAACCACATTAGCTGTTGTAAGTAGTCTTTGCTCATGTCATGTTGTGCTTGGGCCTTGGAAATGGCCAGCGAAAATAGGCTCATACCTAGGCCCTAGACCCTACAGAAGGGGGTCTCAGGCTAGCCTAGGGCTAGGGTATAAACAAAACTGTGACTTTATTGACGAAATTATTTTTTATTGCAGCAACTGGACTTGGTGTCTCCATTTCAACTTTACTTCAATCCCATATTAATAGTTAAACAATATCAGGTATGTAAATACTAAAATAGGTGCAGGCCCTGATGACGATTCTTGACGAAGTTTAGGCCTAGGTTATATTATGCAATAATGGAAGGCTATCGGAGACGATGAGGGGTGGTAGGTAGGCCTAGGCCCTAGATGAAGGATAGTCATAGGCCTACCTAGGTGTGCGCACGGCCCAGGCCGGACCTATTGTGTCAACTTGGCGGTCGGGCCATGCTGGACTCCAATTCCTTTAGACCCGGCCTGGGCCGAGAGCAGTTAAATGGTCGGTGCACAATAGCCCGGGAAGGAGCTTCCCGTTACCGTTACCGGGCAATGTTAAATTATAGCAAACTTTCCCGTTACCGTTACCGGAGCTCCTTCCCGGACGATAGTGCACTGACCATTACTTTAAACTTTACTTTAAATTAGATCTTTAAATTAAAATGCACTGTCAGTAGCGCGTTTTTACGCAAAGGCACACTTAACCCAGGGCTGCGCAAATAATTTCTAATTCATCTTTTATTGAAACGAAACAGCTCTATAGGGGCCACAAGATGGCAGCGGAAAGCGTGGCGTCTTAAAATCGCGTTTTAGGTCATAAACGTTGGTGCATTAACCGAAAAATTAAAACAAAAATTAACTGAAAGTGTTACCTAATGTTAAGGTTAGATGGGTATCGTGAAAATGTTACAATACTAAATAGGAAGACAGAGAAACAACACACGTGATAGAAATATGTGAAACGAAATTTAAATAGCTTTCATCTGTTCACTGCTGTAGCCTAGAAATAATAATTGTGTATTCTTATTTTCAGCTATGGCGTCTAGTCACAACATTTTTATTCTTTGGTACTGTGGGGTTCAACTTTTTCTTCAACATGATCTTCACATATCGTTATTGTCGAATGTTGGAAGAGGGTTCGTTCCGTGGACGGACAGCTGATTTTGTTATGATGTTTCTCTTTGGCGGCATTTGTATGATAGTATCCTTTTTTATGATTAAACCTTATTTAAATATATAGGGTATGTACTATGTAGTATAGAATTTAATAATTGGCTTACTGTTAAAGGCTTAAAGCCTTTGTCTTAGCCTGACTTTTTGTCTGTAGGCATAGGCCTACCCTTCTAGATTGCCTTTGGTTGGTGTGTCCTACTCCTAGCCTAGATAACCTTTTATTTTTAAGATAAAAAGCAAATAGTATAAATTAGTATAAACCAACTGTGCATTCAGAATGCATGAATGTGAATGCAATTATGTAAAATGGATCGAACTACCCAGTAACGTAAACTTCCCCGGGTGTAACGAGCGCTTAAGAGATTGTTATAAAGAAGTTTCACTGTAATGTTAAATCTTACAACAGTTAGTTCATTAAGAAATTATGTACTGTGCCTTAACTAATTACAGATATTTGCCTTCTTTGTTAATTTATTATTCCTTGGTCAAGCTTTCACTATAATGTTAGTGTATGTGTGGTCTCGTAGAAATCCATACGTCAGAATGAACTTCTTTGGTCTTCTCAATTTTCAGGTATGTGCTAATTTTGTATTCTAAAATCTAAATCTTGAGCCCGATTCTAAAACTGAATAGGATAGACAATAAATAAATACCGGTATGTATAGTATTTAGAGCTGGTATTATGAATGGCCATCCTATCAATTTTTATTTTTTTATAAGTAGTGTAATAAGTTGTTTTCACTGTTGTATTTTATTATAGGTTCTATCAAAGATTACTGAGTGGGGAAGATGTTTCATCGCCGTATTAAAATATCTGCGCAAATTTAGCCAAAATTTTTAAGTTTCACCACTAGTTCGAATTCTGACCACAAGGAGCGCTAGCCCTGCACGTTTGACCAGGCTACTAGCGATCTAGTAGACCTTGCGTTTGACTTCGTTACCGTTAAACAAGGTCTACTAGATCGCTAGTACGTGCCAGGGGATGCAGTGGACCTTGAGTTTTATACTTTTGGAAGAGCGACTCTTGCGGTGAGAATTCGAACTACACGTTGGACTTAGAAAATTTTGCTCAGACACGCGCAGACAAATTCCCATATGGATGAACTATCTTCCCCACTCAGTAATCTTTGGTTCTATTTTAATGTATTTCAAATGTCATATGATAACCTAAAAAAATGACTTAAGGGGTATGGTATGTTCTTGTATATTTGTTTGCAGTAATGTTATCCTATAACTTGATCAATATCATTTGCTGATTTGTAATTATGTAATTATATCTCCCACAACAGGCACCTTACCTACCATGGGTCTTGTTGGGTTTCTCCGTGCTCCTAGGAAATGCCATCTGGGTAGATCTTATGGGTATGGCAGTAGGCCATATGTACTACTTCATGGAAGATGTTTTTCCAAATCAACGAGGTGGATTCCGGTTGTTAATCACACCGCAGCTACTGTAAGTATTGTTTTAGAACCAAAGTTGCTTATCAATGTCTAACTGACGCTTCAAAGTTTCAACATCAGACCTCACGGTTTCTCTTCGAGGGAACTGCATTATATTATAATGTACAGTAGGTAGACATAATCTATAATGGGAACAAATTGATATTTTCTTCTGGGTTGTTTCGTCGTGTCGGTATAGAGTTTTCACTCGACGTTTCGCCACCCATGTTGGTGGCTTTTTTAAGACTGGTCCGTGATGTATGATGTAAACTACTTATATACCTACTAAAGCTAGAATAGCAGGCGAACCAATCCGGTTCATCCTTGCCCGGTTGTCCCTGATGAACCGGTGGTTAAATATGTAAATAAATTTGGTAATTATCCATTACCTTGTTATTCTTGGCATCCTAAATGAAAATAATCAGCATTCCAAGTTTGGGACACGACCCAAACTTAGAAAAATGTACTCTTAAGGTATGGAGCAAAATCCTTATCCTTAGATCCTTAAATGCCCGACTGGTTGGTTTTTGATTTGTTAAATTTTGAATACATAAGCTACTGTTTTATTAGAAGCACAAACAATATAGGCAAAACCATTACTCAACATGTCTGTCAATGGCAAAATGTTTAAACCTTCGAATGGATTTGTTTTAGGAAAACACTGTTCGATGCTCATCCAGATGACCCCGACTATACACCACTTCCAGAAGATCGACCAGGAGGCTTCAACTGGGCAGAACGACCACCTAACGAGGAGTAATACGCTTTAGTTGGAAACACTTATGAAACAAGCCAACATTGTACGTCTAATACTATACCATTTCCCCCTGGAGTCTGTTGCCAGTAACTCTTCCTTTGAGCATTGCCCTATTATACACACAGCACAATTGACCGTTGCTCATGTGATATTACATAATTGCTATTTTATATTGAGCATTTGTATAAAGCATTTTATTGTCCATGCATTTCTATGAACCTGGAGGGAGTGTTGCCAATTACATAGAGACAAGTATGTTTAACAAAGAAAGATATAATTTAACACAACAATGTACAGTCTGTATGAAATCAGTAAATGTATGTGGCTATATTTAGCCTTCGTAACGTGGTGTTATCATTATAGTCATACTTGTACATCATGTGAATATCTTCCTAGAACCAGCACTACACAAAACTAGAGTGATCAATCGCTGACCACACTCTCATCATCACAAACTCTTGCAATGTGAACGAAAGTAAAAAAATAGAATGCGTGAATCGATGAAATTATAATACAAAAGAATGTGGATGAAGAACTACCAAATTGTTACTATTATATTGCTACTGTTGCAAGAAGAACAGTTATATCATCTGGTTTTCCACCTGCAAAAAAGCAAAATAATGAGATTAGTTTGTAAAATGTACTGTTTACTTTATAAATAATATAAATCATGCAAACTAGTCCTTCTTTAATTTAAATTGTAAGGGACCTTAAAAGGCTCTAATAATTACAAAATGTAATACTATATTTAAGAACATGAGCACCTAAACTAACACTAGAGACCATCACGTACAGTAATTTGGGTTATATTATATTATACATTGAATTAGCCAAGTTAAGTTACTTTTATACTTTACTTATTTTATTTATTTACTTATACTTTATCATTACTTGTAGGGAAATCCATTGCAAGTGATGTCAAATGGTGGCATACAACAAACACGACCATGTGAACGCATTAGGAAGATATACTACTACTACTATGTACTAGCCCTAAATTGTTTAACCAAATCGAGGGCAGGGCCTTCAGGCACAACCACAAACATATAGCCCATGTTCGAGGTTAGCGTTTATTTTGCAGGATTGGTAGGTAGCGTCAAATGTGGAAAGAAAGTTTTATGTAAATTCCTTTACATTGCAAATTGTCTCAGCTTAGGAGTGGAAATGGTGGCAAATATTCCCAAAAGGATGACAGTGGGTGACAAATAATTCTGTGTTTAAAATGAAAAGGTGTGCTAAGGTTGAGGATGTAAATGAAAGTGTATGATTGAAAATGTGTCTAGTGATGAATTTTATACAACAGCATCTTAGAAAATGAGTCAGTGAGTAATGAAAGTGTTGACATATTTAGCTAGTCTAGGCCTAAAGTGGCATAGTCCAGCCAATCCAGCTCATCAAAATCTCACCAAAGGATAACAATTTTATTTTTAGCACTTGACTAATGGTTAGTAATTTCGTGAAATTTAGACTAAGGATGGACTAATAAACACAGACGATATTCAACCTTCCATGTAGGCTAATTAAAATAGGGCCAATTCTTGTGAATTATACAAAACTTATCATTGTCCCATAGAGCTGTTTGACTCTGGCAACGGCAGATTGATTCTCTTGTCGCTCCACTTTGGGTTAAGGTTGCACATGGCTGGTCTTATAAATACAAGGGTTGCTATAATTTGAAACTCACCTATAGTGTCAATTCCATTCTCACGAGCACTCTGTGCAAATGGAGACATGAAATTACTGTCAAATGCAAGGCTACGTGCCATCAAAGCAATTGAATTAGCAACTCCTTGAATCTTAGTGGGGTCTCGTTCCCCTTGGACTTTGCACAGTTCGGTGATAAGTAGCTGATCAGGAACATTGTCAAAAACACCGTCGGTTGCAAGGAGGATCACATCTCCATCTTCTACATGGAAATTAGATGTGTCTGCAGACTCAGGCCTACACGGAAAAGATTATGATTACTTTAATAATGTTGAGTTTGGGGGGAAGGATAGGAAGGAACCAACAGCTTACCTGGTAGTAGTTGCGGCCTTCGGAGTAGATAGAAACACAAAAAGATATATACAAAACGTCGAAACGGTTTCGGCCTGACGTGGCCTTGATCACCCGACGAAGGTGGAGGATCACCCGACGAAGGTGGAGGAAAGTCTTTCCTCCACCTTCGTCGGGTGATCAAGGCCACGTCAGGCCGAAACCGTTTCGACGTTTTGTATATATCTTTTTGTGTTTCTATCTACTCCGAAGGCCGCAACTACTACCAGGTAAGCTGTTGGTTCCTTCCTATCCTTCCCCCCAAACTCAAACCAGCCGTTAGGCAAACTTACACATATTCACATTTAATAATGTTGAATCATTCTAATCAATTGAAATTACAGTGTTAATGCATTTATATAAGAAGAAGTGCATGCCTATTTATTGGTACTGTACTACTGTAATGGCTATTGATTAGTATTGTTCAGTACAAATCAGTGCGGTACTGTATTTTATTTTGACAAGTAAAAAGTTATTTCTTGACATCAGAATAATACAGGTTGGTCTACGGTAACTACACCACTATGCGACTGACTATGGCATCAACCAGGGCCAGGTGGCCTTAGCCCTTTGTGAAATTTATTTGCCTACCGAGTTAAAATATTATATCGGTAGGTATTCTTAAAAGACTATCTTTGATCCAACATAGACAATAATTTCATAGGTAGATAGATAGGAGAAATACTCATTGTCTTGCTTGATTGTGCCCATATTTCGCCCCAAAACAAAGAATGTCGCTGAAATCCTTCCAACTTTTTCTTACCACATAAATCCCCCATATATCGATTAATGTTTCAATTTCGTTCTCGGAAAAGTTGGAATTTCTTTTTCCTTTGTATCTTCCTACTTCTTATTTCTTTACTCTTTTCAACTTATTAATTTATCTTTTATATCTGGCGCATCCCACAACAAAACCAAATAACTTTGGAGTCGTTTGAATAGCACTCCTCTCATTTACCGTCAAATTTACTTCCCGCCCATTCTCGTCTTATACGAATCTTGCATTCAGAGGTAATATGGCACTTATGGTCTCCGACGAGTAATTAATTTTCAGTAGCCATTTAAATGACATTACTGCGTCTACACGGTACATTTAATTATAAGCATTACTTAAAGATATACCTATTTAAGTATAGCGTGTAGAAGGTGTATTACGCTATTGTGCATGCTAGCATAGAAACATCTATCAGTCTGAACAACAGGTTGTGAATTGTGATGGATTGACTAAACAGCCATCAGCAACAGCAAAGAAAAAGGGATGTAGGCCAAGCCTACTTATACAGTGTGCAGTTCACAAAACCCATACATACTCTGCAAGCATTCCCTCTAGAAACATGGAGTCAATGTAGCCCCAAGTGTCTACATAATGAATGATGCAATGTGAACACAGGAATGTACCAACACAAACTCACTTGTGCTATTACTACAAACAAACTGACCTGTCGCTAAGCACTAAACCGCTGTGGCCTGGCGGAGGAAGTGACAATTGAAACGGTGTGTTGAAGTAATGTTGCTGTTCTTCCGAACGATGAACGACCTCACCTTGACGTACGATCACAAAGCCACTATCACCGATATTGGCAGTGTACACTGTGTGAGTTTCTCGATTTAAGACTATAACACATGCTGTGCTGCTACCTGTAATCATCGGAACATTTTCAGACATTGCAACATAAAAGAGAGATCTCAAAGCACTAAGCAGCTTGATCCTGGACAGAAAGTACACAATTAATATTATCCCCATTTTGTAATGACCTCTTGTGAATCTAGGGTCCCAACATTTATGAGAATAGCATAGCAACAATTTGTTGCCAGTAAACAAATGAACTAGCTATGCCTAAGTTGCAACACATTTCTCTGATGAAGGTTTTATAGCTTTTGGCCCAGTTCAAAAACAGAATAGCCTTCCAGAGAAGACACCAAGAATATAAGTAGAATTGGCTTCAAATTATGACAGTTTCCACTTTCACAGCTTCAAAGACACATCAATGATATTTTCCTCCATGGTTCGCAACGAGAAGCGTGTTGAGTGTAGCCCCTCACAACAAGACACGCACACTGATCAGTTGGTTTTGGATATTAAAACTGAATTCAATATATTGACAGCATTGTTCATACAAGCAGTCCAGTCCAGTCTGAAAGAAAGTTCCTTAGCAGCACTATCTGTGTAATACTTCAGAATTCATCCAAAACATCAACAGATCACTGTGAGCTTAAAAAATGCTCTTAGATCTGACAAAGAACCGTGGGGAAGAAAGCGACTGGGTAGCTTTACGTAAGAACCGCACAAAGTTTTCATTTTTAAATTTATCTCAAGACTTCACCTCGAAATCGGAAATCTGAATCGACATCGAACTATGGTTTGGTAAGCCCTAGAGACTGAATGAAATATTATAATCAGTGTACCATAGCCTAGCATAGTTATTTTGATTATGATTATTAAATCCATAACCACTTACTATAGTAATAACAATAATTAATTTTACAAATCAAAACTATACCGATTATAATGTTAAGACACATTTAGAGCATTCAGTCTGTATGGCTTACCAATCAACTAGGCTACACTTACAGCTGTAGATTAGATTTTCGATTTCGAGATCCATTCTTGTGACTAATTTAAAAATTTAAATTCTGTGCAGTTTTTAATGTAAAGCTATCATTCACTATTAAGAATCAAGCTAATTAACGGTTTGGTTTTTGCATAAAGAATATACTCAACTAGAACTTGCAAACATTTCAAAAAATTCAGTAAGAAGTGTTTCAAATTGGTAGCCAACACCTATGCAGGGGGGGGGGGGGGGGGTCTAGACTATTCAGCATACATAGCCTAGAGATTTCTCACCAAGGATAGGTTGTTTACTCTCCAGGAGTTCAAGATAGCTCTTTGCAAGAAGCCCAGCTGGTTCAGTAGATGTGAATCTGCCACTTTTGACAAGACGTTCACATGTTGTCATCAAAAAGGCTGAAAACTCTCCGGGGTCTATACCATAATGGCGCCAGCCTCCTACCCCATCCGCTACTCCTAAAAGCAAGATGACAGACATTTCAACAAAGAGCCTTAGGTAGTAGATTCAGAGCAAAGCTACAACCTACAGGTTCCCCAGTGGTGTCATGGGGCAGTATACAGACACAGATATACAGAGTAGGCTATACTTATTATCTAAAACAAAATTTACAGAGTTTAGGAGTAGCATGCTACTTTTATCTGTAGCAGAATTGGTAGAGTGCTACTGTATTTAGGCCTACATAGCAAAATGTAGCGATAGCATGCTACAAATTTTTCAGCTTAGCGAGAAAAGTAGCTCATTCTTTATCACTACTTTTGACGAAGCTCCCATTGTTTAATTTTTACCACACCGTTGATTTTTTGTTATATCTACATTTTTGAGCAAAGAATTTCGAAAGGTTTTTGCCTTTTAGATCATCGTGCCCGCCTTCTAAATTCACCCCAACTGTGTGTGTGCTTGGAGTTGGAACAGGTAGTTTTCCAGTTATTTTCTAGAAATCGGCTCGAGGAACATCGTTTTGTTAGGCCTATCTGTTTTCCTTTTCAAACAAAGAATTTGAAAGGTCTTTGCTCTAATCCCTCCCCTTCCAAATGCCAAATGCACCACTATTGTGTGTCCGGCTTGGAACAGGTTGTTTTACAGTTATTTTCTAGCTACAGTTCAAATATATCGTTTCTCAGTTCCTTTCAGTCTTTTTCTGGACTGTGCTTGCCGGGATGAGTTTAATTATAACTATTAGGCATTTTAGTATTTAATTACAGTTATTAGGCTATGGTTATGGTTGGTTCGTTTACGTTTATGGTGATTACTGAACAGTGATTGTTTGTGATTAAATTGAGTTGAATAATATTGATAAAAATGTGTGTCATGCTTCTTCAACAAATGTGGGGGATCGTGAAAGTGATCAAGATGAGGATAGTGACGCGTGTGATAGTGTTTAGGGTGCCCAGACGTCCCGTTTTCGGCGGGACAGTACCGATTTTCAGCTGTGTGTCCCGTGTCCCGCCACACTTCCCGGCGGGACGCCCCTTTGTCCCGATTTTTCGAAAATGCAAAATTTCAGATTTTGAATTTTTCAAACTTTGCGCTTACTACCTTGTATTCCTTTCTTTATCAAAAAATGGACAAGTCCGCTGTCAGCCAGAGCACGCTCTCCTTCTGACATAATTGGAAATACTTGGAAGTGGCCACTACCCGCTGCCCGGCCGCCGCCGTTGACAAAGTGGCAGCTTGTTTTGCTTGTTTTCTTCTTGCTCTCGCAAGGGCAGGAGCGCGCATGTGTAATTCGAGTTAATTTTTCGTTTCGTATCAACAGTTTTCGTGTGTTGTGTAAAATGCCTCCGCCTAAACGTAAGTGTATTTTCAATGACAGTTTTAAGAAGGACTTCCCTTATCTTGTTAAACACGAATTTGATGATGACAAAGTGTTGTGTACGATCTGCAAGGGAACATTTTCAAAAGACCACGGTGGACGACACGACATAGAAAAACATGCAAAAAGACAAAAACATAAAGAAGCATTGCTAGCACGTTGTAACTGTTATTTTGCCCAACAATATAAAATGTTCAAAACTATAACAAAATTTCTCTTATTCCTCTCCCCCCCCCCCATCAATCCCAACCTGCTAGACCACCAAGTTTGAAATATTCGTACTCGTCCCGCTTTTTCGGATTGTAGATCTGGGCACCCTAATAGTGTTGGTGTTAATAAACACAGTGTTTGTTGTATGCACAGTGCAAACTGTGTAGGCCTATACCCAATAAAATAATTGTGTCGTGAGCGTTTTGTCACCATATAACTTAAGACTTCACGTGGTGATTTAAAATAATATTAAATGCCTTTTTATGTTACTCCTGTGATAAGAGTAGGGATTTGATGGAGGCATTTTATTTTGGTTAGAAATGTATATTTCCAATATATTGTTGGTATCTGATTTTCGAGTTCGAACACATCTAATATATTAGGGCCTACTAAGAACACCGTGTCGCCAAGTAACAAGTGTGATACAAATGATGATACTGATACGAAAAACCCCAGTTCCAGCCACTCCGCACTCTTATCCCCCCCTCCTCCTCACACTATTATTCTTGATTTCTTGCCAACTCTGTGGAGCAGACAGTTTTTTTTTTCAGATGCCTGGAAGTGTTGTCGGTAATTGTTCCGTATCGCTGATCGCGTTTCGTACTCACTTTTTTCGTTGGGATGTCAGGCAGCTAGGCCAAGATCGACCAGATACAATAACCTCCCCTAACCGATTTGCGCCCGAAAGTGACTTTGCCCGAGGTTAGGGGGGGTTATTGTATCTGGTCGATCTTGGCCTAGCTGCCTGACATCCCACGAAAAAAAGTGAGGACGAAACGCGATCAGCGATACGGAACAATTACCATGTTGTCAAATGTTTTGTAACCACAAAACGTAGGTAGCTTAAAAAAAGTGCGCTTCATTTTTTGTGTAGCAGACAGTAGGCCTAGGCTAAGCGCCGCTACAATAAAAAGCGAGTAGGCCTAGGCCTACCATAGGCCTAGCAAAAAAGTAGCGACACTAGGGGCTACTTTATTTAAGCAAGTAAGCTGTAGCGAGAGCATGCTACGTTTTAAAAGTAAGGTACTTAATAGGCCTAGACAGGGCCAAAAGCATTTTGAAGTTAGAATCTAGCCCTAGGCCCTACCCTAGGCTAGCCTAGGCCTAGTAGGCCCTAGTCTTCATAAAAGCTTCCATAAAATGCAAAGGCCTTACCCAGCCTAGGCTTGGCCTAATACGAGTACGACTGTGAAGCACAATCAATTATCAAATGTTGCAAGTCGAACGGCTAGGGCCTAGGGTCTATGGCTAAACCAACCAGCACAAGGCCAAGCAAGAGCCTAGGGCCCTAGGCCTAGGCCTAAGGCATCCCTCCTAGTTTCATAGACCCTAAGAACTTGTAGACTAGGCCTACGCTACTTACCAAGAACGTCGGATGATTTGTACTTCGCGGCAAACCAGGCATCGTCGCCAAATTGTCCTTTTTTTAACTTGGCATGTGCCAATTCTTTTGGAAATCCACAAACAGCTGACACTATTCGCGATTCGTACCTTCTGCTCAAGTTCGGTTCAGCACAGTTAGAATAATTAGAAATACCATTCCACAAGGCACGAGACAGAAGCCTTCCAGTCCAAACAATAGAATGCATTACTCAGTTTTTAGACACACGCTTATATTAAACACATTTTTAAATTTTAAAGGAGACCAAGAAAAGAAAACAACAACACTGCGACTTGACCTAAAACGGCCATGATTAACTATATATGTGTGAAGTTGGCAGCACGAGCCTAAAATTAACAATTTTAAAAGCAGCAGTAACCTAGCACCGACAACACTGTCAATAACTTGAATCTATCAACGACAGAGTTTTCATGTCATGCTAAAAACACCAAGAACGTAATTTAAAAGATTAAAAACTAAAACGAGTGCGAGGAGGAGGAACATTAGTTGGAAAAAATCTAATTGGACTTTAGATTTATAATAGTATTGGACCATTGGACCTTGGAAAAATAATTCACAATACAACAAACACCCCAGTACTTCCGTCGCACACAGTGACCAATCACAGTCTTTTCCCGTCCGAATGCGCTCACGAAGCGCGGTATATTTAAATTTTTGTTGTTTTGATTTGATATTTGGACTTAACGTCTCATATTTTTGCAACTTGGCTGATCGAGACGATGAGTGGGTGAAATATGAAGATGAAGTAGGGGGTTGTTTGGAGGAAAGGGCTAAGTAGGAGGGGGGGGGGGGGGGGGGGTGGACAGGGGAAGGTGGAGGAAGAGGGAGTGGGGAGATTGTGGACTGCATTTCGTCTGACTTCTCCTCGACCTGTCCGGCTTGGGTGGCCCTTCCAGAAGCATACGCTTCCACCGGCATAGCTCCAGGAATCATCAAAGCGCACAAACCTGCCCACCACGATAAGGTAGCAGTCCCTGGGCATTATTGGTTGTGTTTTTCTTTTACCAAAGTTTTCGATTGTATTTTAAAAATTTTTGATGTTAAAATTGTGGTTTTGTCAGTACCTCCTGGATAAAAAATTAAAATAGAGTCGATAAAGAAGTTCTACTACTTTACCGATATTGGGCTAGCTGTTACAGTCAAATCTACAGAGAATGAATTAGAAGTAAAATATAATATTGATAAAATATAATATCTTATATAATATATTATTTAATGTCCGAAGATAAATGATCGGGCATACTAGACAGCAATTTGATTCGAAATGCGCTTATATCGCCAAGATAATCTCCAAATAAGAATTATTTCAATAAAACTATTTGGTTGGTTGATTGATGACACGGCCAATGACATCATGCCATGTTTCTCCGACATTTAAAAACAAACTTTCAGCTCGTTTTTATAAATGAAAATATATTCCAAGGTCATCGAAATGAAATATTTTGTGATCCGACAGTTAATTTTGTGTGTGTTTGGGGGGGGGGGGGGGGTAATCTCTCCACTGCAGGAAAGAAGAGGTGTAAATGCTCCCATTTACCTCAAACAGGACGATTTGGGACGAGACGCGATTATTGTAAGCATGGTACGATAGGGTTGCCTTTTTCCGTTGATTTCAGAATCGTAAGAAGTTTCACCCAGGGGGTGGATTGGTTGACATTAGGTTCGTTTAGTTTTCCGTCACCTTTTGTACTTTTTGCTTTTTTTGGGGGGAGGGGGGGGGGGGGAGTTTTCTCTTAGAGGGAGAACTTCTTTATCGACTCTGGTAATATCTATATAGTCCATTTTAACAGTGATGAAGTGCCTAATTTACCAGTACGTATAAGCTTCAGTAGGAAGCTGGAGTAACACATTTTTTCAGACAGAAAAATGGGGGGGGATGGTTGGGGGGCAGAGCCTCCCTAACAATGGCGCCGCAGGCGATTAAAAAAACAGGCTTTTAAGAGTGTGTTTTGAGCGTTTTAGAAACCAATATCGGACTGAATGCAATCCCGAAATACTGCAGTTTTTGGAGTGCAAAACCAGAAAACCGTCAAACATAGTTGGAGCACTGACGAGAATTGTCCAGAAATAAGACAACAGTAACAAGGCTTGGGAAGTGATTTGGCGATACACACGCCGCCCGTGGCCCTTATTAGTATAGCTGTTGATACTTGGCTGTTGATGATAAGCACGTTCTGGACTGGACTGCAGATATAATTATGCTATTGTAAATTTTACATCGCAATGTTTTTTACCAAGCGGGATAATTGTATCCCGCTTAGTGTATTGGCGGGACGCGGGACTTAAAATTGAATATCGGGACTGTCACGCCGAAAGCGAGGCAGCTCTATCCCAGACCCAGGGCTGATCTTAGAGGATTTGAGGCCTTGTGCCAATTAAAGTCGATCGATGATAACTGCACATGTAATATAAATCATTCAAATTGTATGTACTGCAAGTTGAGATTAAGCTTGTGAATATTGTAGAAAAAAATTTGCACCTACCGCTATTAGTTTTTTATTTATTGAGTGTTGAAATGCGTTGGAATTCCCTATGTTATACATTGTAACTGAACAAAAACCTACACTTTAAATCGCATAACTTTGCGTAGCACCTTCAAAAAGTAATATATTGTAACACATGTTCGTTCTTAATGTAGATAACTTCATGACTAACATGAATACGTTTGAAAAAGATGATCGAACGCGATCCGTTTTCGAGATATTCGCGTTGGTGTGTCAATTTTACGTCAAATCTACTCAAATTAGAAACTATAAATATACTTTATTAATAAAAAAAAATATATGATTTCAAGAAGTTCAGTATTAAATGCTACTCACATGTAATTATTCTTGAAATTCATAATTTAGAATAAAAAAAGTCTTTTTTCATGTCCATTTAATTTGAATAGTTTAGTTGTTGTATTGAATGGGTAGTTCACTTCATCGATCGACTTTAAATTCCAGTGCTTAGAGCGGAATTTTACCAACGGAGAAAAGATGACAATAATTGCAAATAACGTGTCAGTCATTCGAAGCATGCTACAAGCTAGAACCGTATCATTGCGTATCGCTCGTATCATAAACAAAACCAGTGTGTAGGTATACAAAAGTTTTTTAGCCGGAGCAATGTGTATACGGCGTATACGCCCGTATACCACTGCATTTTAAGTATACGAGTGTATTTTATAATCGTGAACAAAGAAGTAATTCAAATTTGCAATTGGTTGATCTAGATGGAATTTTATCACAACGTATACTCATTCATCACCAACAAAAATTAAATCAAACTCTTGTTTTGATAAAGTAGATGAGTTTACATTCAATTCATTTCATCGTGCATTAATAACCTTATTTAACATCGCAAAATAAAAAATTCCCTGCGGGGTTTCCTAATCCTGGGAGGCATACGTGCCAGATCCCCTTGTCCCAGAATGGATACTTTTATGTATCAAGCAATAAAAAATTATGTAAGTAGTTTACAAGTCCTGCAAAATAAGGGTATGTGTATATTAAGATGTCAGATGTGGAAGGGAGGTATACCAATAAGAGATATGCTAAACATACTTAACTGGCTTGTAGGAAAGCCATATTAATGTTAGTGTTAGTTTTTATTTTTAAAATCCATAAAGGTCGCATGCCAAAGTATATTTTAAATAAAATGGCAAATGTAAATCAGATCCATAATTGTAACACAAGGTATGGAGGGAAAAGGATATAGAATAAACTGTAATATCAAAAAGTAGTCAAATTCTATATTTAATGCAGGTGCTAAACATTATGATGGACTACCAGTAGAAATAAAGGAAGCAAAGAATATTGGAAGTTTCAAGCAAAAATGTATTAAATGGATAAAAATTCCAGATTTGTAATACCTATGCTGAACTAATAATATTATGAATTCAAATGTGTTACCTTGAAAATAATTGTACTGTGATATGTTTAACTGGCTATATAAGCTAACAAATAAAGACAATACAATACAATACGATAGTTGTTTCCTGTTGCCCTCTTCCTAACCTAACTCACTAAATAAGACCGAATTATTATTATATATTAATTATTAATTTAGATATTCAAAGATATAGAAAACGTGATTCATAATAACCATTTGTTTTTTTGTAGCTAAATGACGAATTAAAAACTTTAAAGATTGCAATTCTTTGATTAATTATACATTTTTCAATTATGTAAGAAATGGCAATCGTAATGACTGTACTAGTTTTTAAATTGCCATTGCCGCTTAATATGTTATGTAAGAATTTCCTTTCTTTCCTATAGATTCAAACTACCTAATCTGATGATAGAATAAGGAGCTCCCTGATAATGAAGCCCCCAATCCCCAATGGTTCTAAAAATTTGAGCACACACACCCACACCACAGACAACTGATTCTACAATCCGTTATCTGTGCCCACACATTCAAGTGAGTGTAAATTCGCGACTGGTTGAGTTTCACATCCACAACCGGCCCTACTATTAATATTCGTAATAAGTGAGGAGCTCAGTATCAAAACGCAACATGTCTACCGAGGTCAACTTTTTCACTAGAGATGGCCTTGCGTTACGTTGCGTTGCGTTGCGTTGCGTTGCGTTGCGTTGCGTTGCGTTGCGTTGCGTTGCGTTGCGTTGCGTTGCGTTGCGTTGCGTGCTCCAAGCGAGATTAGGCCTACGCACAATTGGCATAGCGCAAGCGTAACGGAACGTAAGCGCAGCGCAAGAAATATGAACCAATGTTATCACATGGCCTCGTCTCCAACTGACACAAGAGCGCATGGCGCAGCATAACGGAGCGCAAGAGTTGGTTATATTTTTGCGTTGTGCTTGTGCACGACATAACGATCGACCAATAGGAATCTTGTTCCAACTAGACAGCTGTGGTCTCGTCATACTCGCTCAGTCAAATTAGTAATTGTGTTTAGTATATTATTACGTGACTTTCGTTTGTATCAGACTAGAGCCCTTTACCGTCACTAGCCTTCAATTTCAATTGATAAAATAAATTAAGAACAGAATGTTACCTCTTCATTTTCAAGTGTGCACTGTATCAACATTATATAAAATAAAACTGTTTTACAAGACTTTGACTAGGCCTATCGCCGATAGAATTTGTTGAATGCGAGGTAGGCCTAGGCCTAGAATAAAACGGATACAATATAGGCAAGCCGTTAATTATAACTATATACGTCTTGTTTCATGCCTGTGAATGCAGGCCAACCCTAGACCGATGATAACAAGTGGCAATATTGAATTTGTAGTATGTCCCTAACCTCAAACCATGGCGAGTGCAGACGACTAGACAGCCAAAACTTGCTTTGCGCTGTGGTTGTGTTACGTGAATTGTGCGTTGGCGTCGGCCTTACGTTGCGCTTGCGTTGTGTTTATGCTTGCGCTGTGCCAATTGTGCGCAAGGCTACATATTAAGTTATGTCTTATCGTTTTGATTCAGAACGCAACATGTCCCATGATTATAGCTAGTACAAAATAGTGTTTTGATTAAAAAAAAACGCAACATGTACCATTTTTTGTTATGCAACTGGTTCGTCTCAACAGTAGTAGCAGAAGTAGATTGCTGTGATATTTAGTTAACTTTTATAATATTTATAGTAATTATTTTTAATGCCATTTTTTTTTTTTTTTTAATATTGCCTAGATTGTTTTTTTGTACATCAAACACTGAATATTATTATGCCCTAATAAAAATTTACTATGTAGATCGCATAATGAGACAAAAAGTTTAAACAATCTGAAATAGAAAGCATCATGTATACTATTTCGATTCAAAACGCAACATATCCATATAAAGACCAAAATGAAATCCAAGATATCAAACTTCAAAAAATTTCGTAAGTGCTGTATATGTAATATGTATATGTAATATTTTTCCTCAAAATCCATATAAAGTATTGTTATGCTAAAATGTGTGTGTCCTGTTGGTACCAGTTTTTGCCCATTATCTCAAAACAGGTGTATGGACATATTGCGTTTTGATACTAAGCTCCTAGAGTGTGAGTTTATTTTATAGTCCACTTTCATTACACAGCACACACATTATTATTAAGCGAGCGAAGCGAGCGTTTCCACTTGACTCTTATGGCACTTCGTTCTGTTTTTTTGTTTGTTTGTTTGTTTGTTTGTTTTTTTGTTTGTTTTTTTTTTTTTTTTTTGTTTTTATGTCCGTCGATAGCGGTCGAACGGAAAGTCCGATCAACTTGAAATTTGGACCATCCACAAGCCTCGATGTGGATTGAAGGTGTATAGTTTTGAGGCAAAATCGTTCGAAAAGTTACAAAGTTACACCATAGTTACTGAAAAATATTTTTCTGAAACAAAATGGCGGCAAAATGTGAGATAGCCAGATTTTTCTACAGTTTTTTCCGGTCACGAATATGTTAATGTAATGGCGATCTGATAAATATTAGCAAAGTTACACGAAAGTTACTCGAAAATATTTTTCTAAAACGCAGTAACGGCAAAATGTGAGGTGGCTATCTTATAGTAAATTTTTGTCCGGTCACGAATATACTAATGTAAACGCGATCCAATACGTATTAGAGGCAGAAATTACATTTCTATTGCTGTCAATAAGTGTTAGTAACGGTGGCGGACCGTGTTGAAAACATGACCACGAAAATTCTTAGCAACGCACATTGCACTGCATACAACAATGTCGGAAAGTATAATAGCCATGGAAATAAGAACAATTTTTGCAATGCGCATTCTTGAATTGTTGTTAATTGTTGTTCGTATTAGCATTGAAAACTTTTCGCCAGAAAGTTCGTAGATATTGACGCGCTCGCTTATCAACGCGTCAAACAGAGCGTTTTCCTAGTATTAAAAAAATTAATCCTATAGTATGTCCCCCTTTTTCCACCCACCACACGCCAAACCAGGTTTAACATTTTGCGCCCTGCTGGTCCCAATCCTCCAATCAATGACCTCACCCCGTTGCGCTCCAGGTAGAATATAGGACTCGTCTTGCCGTATGAACCCAACATAGGATATCGACATAATTATAAGACTATGTGGTTGCGTATATGTTGTCAAACAAAAATTATAAACATATACTTTTATAGTAAAGAATCATGTAACAATAAAAATAATAATAATAACGATAATAACAATAATAATAATAATAATAATAATAATAATTAAGCGAGCGAAGCGAGCGTTTCCACTTGACTCTTATAGCACTTCGTTCTGTTTTTTTTTTTATTTGTGTTTGTTTGTTTTTTTTTGTTTTTTTTTTTGTTTTTATGTCCGTCGATAGCGGTCGAACGGAAAGTCCGATCAACTTGAAATTTTTACCATCCACAAGCCTTGATGTGGATTAAAGGTGTATAGTTTTGAGGTAAAATCGTTCGAAAAGTTAAAAGTTACACCATAGTTACTGCAAAATATTTTTCTGAAACAAAATGGCGGCAAAATGTGAGATAGACAGATTTTTCTACAAATTTTTCCGGTCACGAATATGTTAATGTAATGCCGATCTGATAAGTATTGGCAAAGTTACACGAAAGTTACTCGAAAATATTTTTCTAAAACGCAGTAACGGCAAAATGTGAGGTGGCTATCTTATAGTAAATTTTTGTCCGGTTACGAATATACTAATGTAAACGCGATCCGATACGTATTAGAGGCAGAAATTACATTTCTATTGCTGTCAATAAGTGTTAGTAACGGTAGCGACCGTGTTGAAAACATGACCACGAAAATTCTTAGCAACGCACATTGCACTGCATACAACCATGTCGGAAAGTATAATAGCCATGGAAATAAGAACAATTTTTGGAAAGCGCATTCTTGAATTGTTGTTAATTGTTGTTCGTATTAGCATTGAAAACTTTTCGCCAGAAAGTTCGTAGATATTGACGCGCTCGCGTATCAACGCGTCAAACAGAGCGTTTTCCTAGTAATAATAATAATAATAATAATAATAATAATAATAATAATAATAATAATAATAATAATAATAATAATAATAATAATAATAATAGTAATAATAATAATAATAATATTAATAATAATAATAATAATAATAATAGTAATATATATAATAATAATAATAATAATAATAATAATAATAATAATAATAATAATAATAATTATAATAATAATAATAATTATAATAATAATAATAATAATAATAAAAATAATAACAAATAATAACAGAGCGTTTTCCTAGTATTAAAAAAATTAATCCTATAGTATGTCCCCCTTTTTCCACCCACCACACGCCAAACCAGGTTTAACATTTTGCGCCCTGCTGGTCCCAATCCTCCAATCAATGACCTCACCCCGTTGCGCTCCAGGTAGAATATAGGACTCGT